>ML412017.1:0-60634 GCA_005239525.1 Nicotiana knightiana | reverse complement strand
AAATAGCATAGAAAGTCACCAGACAATCTCCTCACCCCACACTTAAAATTGTGCATTGTCCCCAATGCGCACCTATGCATACAAGAGGGTAAAAAGAAACTCCCTGGTAGGCCAAAGGCCGAAGCACTAGCATCTCATGGGGTACTCAGACTTCTCTCAGGCCTGATCCTTTATGCGGGTACCTCACATTTAGTTCCAACGATCTAATTTGCTGTTGCATCCTTCCAGTGGCTTGTGTTCCACGCTCCTAAAAAAAATTAACACTACAAAAATACACTAAAACACAAGTAAAATAAAATAAAATAAAATAAAGCAGTAAAGCTGGGTTGCCTCCCAACAAGCGCTTGATTTAACGTCGCGGCACGACGTGAATCACTTTCTGCCTCCACTTCGAACTTATGAATTGCACCCCCAATTTGGCATCAAGTTTTCGGTTATGCTCCATGGGTGGTGGAACAAATATAATTGGCCCAAGCAACCATTGTATTATTTTATACTTCTTGGCTTTTACATGAGGTATGTAGTCCTGTCTTTCTGGCACGAAAAATTCCAGAATGTAGGTATCTTGTTCCTCCTTCCTTGACTCCTTAATTGGCTCAGATGACTCTATTTCCATATCATCATCCAAACACAATGTGGAAAAATGTTTGGAGTGAGGACCAATGCGCTCAAACACATGAACTGCAGGACTTTCAACATCCTCAACCACAATAACACTAGAGTCGATTAAAGTTGTATCCTCAACGTCCCTGGTTGACTCTAGTACTACTTCTTCAACATCGACATCCTCAAATCCTAGTTGGTTAGAGTGCTGGGTTTCTACTTTGGACACCTCCATTGACACCTCAATTTTCATCTCTGATGTACACTGCTCCTGGCTACTATCCATAATATTGGCATATTGAGTGTTAAAAGCTTCAACTAGTTGACTCGTTTGAGCTTCCAAGTTGCGAATAGTTTCATTACTGCCTTTGTACCCGCAGTTGTAACTCCTCCTGTTGTTCCAGAATGCACTTCATCATATCCTCGAGCCTTTTCCAGTCATTATCACTGAGTTCTTTATTTCTATTAACTTCACAAGAAAAAGAAGAACCATAAAAGTAAGGGGTTGGGGAAAGATAAGAAATATAAGCACAACCCTGGAAGTGACCATCTTGACCACCACACATATCACACTCATTCCACACATAAGATTGAGTTGGTGCACATAACTCGCTCTCGGGATTATTTTAATAATTTTGCTCTGAGTGGTTTCCTCCATTATATGCATAATGAGGATCAAAAGTAGAATTACCAACATCCAAACTCTCATAATTCCATGATGCCATGTTTTAACAAATAAAACTAAAATAAAGAAAATAAAAATCAAATACTAAAAATAAAAAATAAATAAAAATAAAATTCAACTTGAAACCTAATAATATGTACAATTACAGCTACACTTGATAATACCGTTAATTCCCCGGCAAAGCGCCAAAATTTGATCATGCTCAACTATGTCTAATAAAAGACTAAGCGGGCGTTGCAAAGATAATCCGGGGTATTATGCCCAGAGTCGATCCCCACAGGGAATTTACGTATCAAGCAATCTGTTAGAATACTCAACTATCACTTGATATTATTTAAATTACTAAAACTAAAAATTAAAACTAAAGATTAACTACGCTAAGGTGTAAACAATTGTAATAAAGATCTAAGGTTATGGTTTCCCCCGTCGGTGAATTTACTTCTCGGATACTTTATATAGCTTGATTAGTTGTCTTTATCAATCATGAACACTCTATCTACCATAAATCTCTCTCAAGTAATTATGATAATTTACTAGACGCACTCTCTCAAGTTACGCTAGCTAGATTGCATTACAGTTCACTTTAGATTGCACCCGAGGTATCGTTATCTCTAATCCAACCTCTAAACCCTCGGTTATGACTTTCGTCTATACTCCGGGAGTGATGTTGTTCAAACAACTACCTAAATATGCACTCTCTCTCAAGTAGATACATAATAAATAGGAACAGCTAATTGAGGGCCCTTCAATCAACTACAACAAGAACGTAGTTGAACAAATAGAGTTTAATCAACCAATCAAAGCTATATTAATATCACAATAAGTTTATTCCCCAACGGGTTCCACAAGAAATTAGCTAAACATATTCATAAGAATCAAATCTAAAATAACTTGCATAATTAAACTACAAAGTAATGAAGAAAATCTGTACAAATTGATGTCTTGCCATCCGTCTCTTCGAATCCCCGTTAAGTTGTGTTTTAGGAGTCTATTTATATGTTTAGGACAAACCCTAAACGTGTAGGAGACTTCTATTCCACCCGGGAAACACTTAAACTCGTCAAAATTCGGAATTGACCGGAACCAGGGAACCAGGCGTTTGGGGCCAAACGCCCCCTTAAGGCCAGGGCAGGCCTGGCTTTAGGAGGCAAACGCCCCCCTAACGCTAGGGGCAGCCTGGATTTAGGAGGAAAACGCCCCCCTAACGCCAGGGCCAGCCTGGCTTTAGGAGGCAAACGCCCCCCTAACGCCAGGGCCAGCCTGGCTTTAGGAGGCAAACACCTGGATAAGGCCAGGGTGTTCCCTCTTCGCCTCTCAAGCGTATTTTTGACGTATTTGCATCCATTTAGCTCAGCTTCCATCTCCAATTCACCTACACATGAAATTGACTCCATTATGCTCATAAAAAGTGTGTTTTTATCATTAACGCACATAAAATATAAGTCATATAACATGTTAAACTATGAATTCTAGCCTCGCATCATTAACCTCTGCACAGCCTTTACATTGTCTACTACCGTGATATCCTCGATAGCTTTGATCTTGTCGGGGTTGATCTCGATTCCTCGGTTGGATACCATGTATCCGAGAAATTTTCCTGACCCGACCCCGAACGCGCATTTTTTCGGGTTCAGCTTTATGTTGTATTTCCTCAATATACTGAAATTTTCCTGCAGATGCCTCAAATGGTCCTCTATTCACAGGGACTTAACTAACATATCATCAATGTAAACTTTCATAGATTTCCCTATTTGTTCTTCGAACATCCAGTTTACTAGGCGTTGCTAAGTGACACTAGCATTTTTAAATCCAAATGGCATTACATTATAGCAGTAGGTACCATATTTAGCGATGAACGAGGTCTTTTCATGATTATCCAGGTTCATTTGTATTTGGTTGTACCCCGAATAGACATCAAGAAAATTGAGGATCTCATGGCCGGCCGTAGCATCGATCATGCGATCGATATTAGGTGAAGGAAAATCCTTGGCATGATTTATTTAAATCCTTGCAATCTACACACATTCTTAGTTTGTTCCCTTTTGTTAGGGACTACTATTACGTTTGCTAGCCATTCAGGGTGTTTTACTTCCCAGATGGACCCTATTTTAAGAATCTCGGACTATGGACTTCTTTCTGCTTTATCGGATGGAACGGGTCCGAGCTTAGTTTATGGGTGGTGATTCCCGGTGGGATCCCTGTCATGTCGAGATGAGACCAAGAAAAACAATCCATGTTAGCTATAAGAAATTGAATTAGTTTTTTCCCGAGCTTGGGAGTCAACCTTGTGCCCAAGTATACCTTTCGTTCGGGTAGATGTTCGATTAGTATGACTTGCTCCAGCTCTTCGACCGTTGATTTGGTAGCATCAGATTCATCAGGGACTATGAAGGATCGAGGGACCCCATACATCATCTTCGTCAGTCCCCTGCTTTTCTAGTTGGGTCGAGGCCGGCGTTTGCGATTGCTATTTGGGTTCCTGTTTTCCGTTCGAATTTGACCCCTTCATTGATGAGAGCGCTGATATTAGAATCATTTCGTCAACGCCAAATATTTCCTTTGAGACAGGTTACTCCCCGTAGATTATTTGATTCCCTCTGGTGTCGGGAATTTTAGAACCTGGTGAAGGGTCGAGGGCACTGCCCTCATATTGTGGATCCATGGTCTCCCGAACAGGGCGTTATACCTCATATCCCCCTCGATCACATGGAACTTGGTATTCTGGATGGTCTCGGCTACATTCATTGGCAAAGTTATGTCACCCTTGGTAGTTTCATAAGCCATGTTGAATCTGTTTAGCACTCGGGCCGCATGCACAACTTGGTCCTGTAGGCCGAACTATTCTACGACCCTTGATCGAATGATGTTGGCTGAACTACCTGGATCAATTAACACATGTTTAACTCGAGTCTTATTCACAAGTACAAAAATATTACTAGTGCATCGTTATGGGGCTGCATGATTCTTTCTGCATCCTCGTCGTTGAAGGACAATGTTCCTTCTGGTACATAATCCCGAGACCTTGATGCATTTTAACACTGGCCCTTGGGGAACATCGACCCCTCCGAAATCATGTGGATGACGTGTTGAGGTTCTTCTTGCTCGTTTTGTTTGTTGGAATCTCTGTTTCTGAAATGATTCTTGGCTCGATCACTCAAAAACTCCCGAAGGTGCCCGTCGTTGAATAATTGGGCTACTTCTTCTCTCAACTGTTTGCAATATTCCATTCTGTGACCATGGGTGCCATGATATTTGCACATTTGATTGGGATTCCTCTAGGCTGGATCGATCTGCAGAGGTCGAGGCCATATAGTATCTTTGATGCGTCCGATAGCCGATACGATGGCAGATGCGTCAACATTGAAATTATATTCTGATAATCATGGTGCTTCTTTAGGTCCGGTATGCCTGTCAAAACCATTCTTGCTCATGAGCCCTCGAGAGATCTGCCTCAGTCATTTATCCTTTCACTTCGTACAGGGTTGTGCCCAGATCCGTTGCTCTTATGATCTCCATTATATGGTAGGTATCGATCCATGTTCAACCTTGGTTCTCGATCAATGTCCCTCCTGATTCTGTCAATGGGACTGATAGGATAAACGGACCCGGAAGGAGCCCCCAGCTGGTCTCCTTCGACTCTAATCTTCGATTGATACCGATTATGTACATCGGCCCAGGTAACAACCAGTATTCAATCAAGTTCTGCTTCAACTATTGTGAAGCCATTGAGCTTCGTACATTGAGTCCTTGAGTGAAAGCTTGAATGACCCAATCATCAGCGACCAGTGGTATATCCATTCGTTCCATTTGGATCCGAGACACAAACTCTCATAGTATCTCGTTATCTTTCTGCCTTACCTTGAAGAGGTCCGACTTCCTAGCTCGACCTTAATGGCTCCGACGTGTGCCTTTACAAAAGAATCTGCAAGCATAGCAAAAGAATAAATAGAGTTAGGTGGTAACTTGTGGTACCATATCATAGCTCCCTTTGACAGGGTCTCCCCGAATTTCTTCAGTAACAAGGATTCGATCTCGTCGTCCTCTAGATCATTCCCTTTAATTGCACATGTGTAAAAGGTGACATTCTCGTTTGGATCGGTCGTTCCATGTACTTAGGAATCTCGGGCATGCAGAACTTCTTGGGGATCGGTTTGGGAGTCTCCCTCGAGGGGAAAGGCTTTTGTACGAACTTTTGGAATCCAAACCCTTCAATATTGGTGGTTCCCCCGAGATTTGATCAACCCTGGAGTTATAAGTTTCCACCTTCTTGTCGTTTGCTTCGATCTTCTTTCCTCTGACTCAACTCGTTTCATTAATTCCTAGAGCATCTTCATGATTGGGGGATCGTCCCCCGATTCATTCCTGTTCGATTTCCTCGACAATGATCTAACCCTGTGAACAACTTCCGAGGACGGCTCGGGCTCGATCCTGCTTGGTGCATGATTTTGGTTTTGGAGCTAGGCTATTGCGGCTTACTGAGCCTGCAACATCTCGAAGATCACCTGAAGGATGATTCCGCCCTCTTTTCCTCCTTGTGTGGTATGAGCGACCGATCGAACATCCCTACGGATGCTACTCTCTGGATCGACGACCAACTTTGGATTGATGGCTACATGCGAGCTGACGACAATTGGATCTATAGCCGAAACTCCATCGAGGCCAACTGGAGGTATGTTGTTCCCTGGTGCTATGTTATCATTCTCGTCATGGTGACCGAAGTCATTGTCCACGTGTACTGGTGCTGCTTGAGAGTTCGACATTTTGATCCTGGAATCAAAGATACTCACAAGAACAAGTGTAAAATAGTGTGTGTTACGAAAGTTAGTACCAGAAAATCACTATTATCCTTATCCCCACAGTGGGCGCCTAATTATTTACCCTGAAAACGGATAACAATTTTATTTATACGCGATTTTAAGGATACGTGATATAACTTGGCACAAAATGAGAAAATATGTTAATATTGAAATTGACGATAAAAGAAATAAATGCAAACCAAACGAAGCGAATATCCTTGGCCCTCGAGTTCGATCACCCTTGAACCAAGGGAAGTTTCAACTGATATAAGAATAAAGTAACAAAATAATGAAAGCTAGAAAAAGATAGTGTATTGCTTTGTATTGCGTAAATGTGATGTGTTTTACAAATGATCGGACCCCCTTTATGTAGTAGGAGCACCCTACTCTTGATACAGTTCCAAATAAAGTAAGAAATCTCATGATTGGCTAATTAATCGGCTTATCCTTGATACATGCCGGGATCTCCGCTCGATCGCGGATATTCCATCCTTCTGTTATCCAGCTTAGCAAATTTTCCTCGATCTCGCCTGATCTCGATTTTGTTCGATCCCGGGGTCTCGAGCTTGACGATATAACTTCGCACCTTGGTTCAATATGATTCGAGGTCGAACCTTAATTTATCACATTCCAGTCTCGATCAATCATGCTAGGGGCGAGCCCGATTTTGACCGTATACAATTTTAATTAACAATAATATGATTAATCGGAGACAATTTGTATTCTCAATTTGGAGCAAGTCCTAGCTCCTTATTGTATTATACATTCGTTGCAATTATTTTCTTCGCGGAATTTGAGAAACGTTAAAACAAGACAAATGCATGAACTATACATAGTTATTAATTTTTTTTCTTTATACGTATTATTCAACTTTAGTTTTGTGTATAAAAGAATTGGAGATTTAGATAGAAGCAAGTTGTAGTACATCCGAGGCCTATGCGTTTGCATGAGTGCATCTACTGTCTTCAAATTGAATTTAACTCTCCTTATATCACTTTGTGATACTATTATTTATTATTAAACCTTTAGTTTACCCCATTCTTTTTGACATTAATTTTCATTCTAAAATTTTTTGATAAGGAAACAAAAGTAAATAAGGAATATTCTAGATTTGTATATTTTNCCTATATATATATACACGCCAGCTTAAATTTCATTATTTTTCTCCACCATACATAAATTCTTTAATTTGCATCAGCTAGAAAAGTTCCATCTTTTTACTCCTTCCATGCATTGAAGAAAATGTGCTTTCAATAAATATTCTCTGCAAATTGACAATTCAAAAGGTGACTAGTATTTCATATATAGTGTTACTATTGCCTTGTCATTTGGTGGTCTTATTCATGAGGGACTTATGCATTCTATTCTTCCTTTTAGATAGAGGTAATTCAGGATCCGTTTGTCATATATTTTTCTAGTAATATTTTTTTGCTCGACATCAATGGGTACAGAGGCATCATTTATCATTACTCTACATTTTCTCTTGATGGAGAGGCAGGTGGCCTAGTTTAGTGGTTGGTTAGGATGGATCAAACAAAGTCAAACTCTCCACATGTTTGCATTTAATACAAGACTGCATTTTCTGGCTATAGTTATTCCACTGAATTCAGATTGCTTTCAATGGTAATTATGATAATGAAACCCTCATCCTCAAAGCATAAGCTTCAATTTAAGGGTAGCTATAGTTGTTGAGAGCTTTGTGATAAGTTTCTAAACTATTTGAAATTTCAATTTGAGTAACTCTTTATGGTCGCTTTAAGCTGGTCTCTTGATATATATGTGGATCTTCTCATCCAGCTATTCCTGTGTCTAAGACACCTAATATTCCCATGTTTCTCATCTTTCTTAAAATGTTCGTCAATATTATGGATGTTATGATAAAATATGTATTTCGTTTATTATTTCTTAAGACGCGTACCAAAGCCATTATGAACAAGTAAAAGTGAATGAAAAGAGCAATTGTTATAAAAAAATTTCTTATATTATTTATGTAATTTAACACGTTATATCAAATTGTTTAATTACTATATTTTCTGGGTTATCATATTATATTAGCCATAAATAGTGACCTTTCATTACGAATTAATTTAACACAAAGGTTTAATCCGCTAGTGCAAAAAACTTAAACTCATTACAAAAACTTCTAGAAGCTTTGCATTATACCCGACCAACGTCAGTCAAGCTTTGTCAAGCTGCTTAACTTCACAATGATAAGGAAACAAAAGTAAATAAGGAATATTCTAGATTTGTATATTTCTATGTTATTTAGGAGTAGGTTACAATTAATTAATTGTATGAGTTTAGGAAAACTTAGCCAATTAGGTTTAGGTTTCCTACCCCATTAGGTTTAGGTTTCCCAATTAGTTTAGGTTTTGTCTTATTTCTTTGCCTATAAATACTTGTGGAATCAATGAGAAGGTATGAGAGATTTCACCCCAAAACTTGTCTTGTCTTGTTCTTCATTATTTCTTAGCATTCTATCAATTTTGATTTATAAATACTTATATATATATATATATAGATTTATTTCAACAACAAAAAAGAAGAAAAGCAACCAATGTTCGAGTGTACACCAAAAGTAAAGTGTTCTAACATTATATTTTCAACTTTAGTCATTCTTTATGTGATGCAGACACTAACACTCTACACTCTACACTCACTAAATTAGAATCCTGTATAACTAGAAATCTAGAAACAATATCTTATATCTAGTGGCGCATCCAACAATAGATTCGCGAGCTCAATAAAAAGTAATGTTGGAGGGTTGAAATTGAAATATACGTGCCAAAACATGTAATATAATACACTTTAAAACACATTCTCTCTCACACACACAAAATTTAAATTCCAGATTTGCCACAACATATATCTATAACTACTTTAAAATTATATGTAACTTTTGGGGTATAAATTAAATAGTTAGCTAAAAAGTTGTATAAATAGTTATATGTCCGAATATTTTGGGTCAATTGGTTTTTTGGCTCTTTACAAACTTATTTTTAGTTTTATGACCTTACCTCCTTTTTTTACACATGAGATATTTATTTTTACATGTAAGATATCTATCTTTTGCACATAAGAGATCTAAAAAGTTCATTTTATTAACTTTAAAATTGTAGAGGGGCATGGTGTATAAATAACGCGTATTTTGGTATCCTTGGACTAATTATAATAAGGGGATCTTTACATAAATAGCCGGTCATATTAATTGTTTACTTTTTCTAGTCATATACATAGATTATACATTTATAATACATATATTATACGTCCACCGGTTATTTTTAATTTAAGCGGTTGGGTGAGTGAATATTTAGGTTAATTCTTCTTATAAATTATAATAACCCCAAAAAAATATCTAACGGGGCGTGGGGCCCAATCAGATATCCAGGTGAGCTCGAGATTTTTTGTTTTGTTTGATTGGATGAAAGAGATCCTATAAAAAGATATGCCAATGACTACTCACTCCACAGTCACTTGATTTTCTGATCGGAGAACAGATAAGGGACAAGTGCGAGCCCTAATTCATACATTCAAGAGGTTCGCTTACTTCTTACTTTCATGCATGCATGCCTCTCTTATCCTGTAAATTTCGCAAATAGTTTTTCAATTTATGAATGATTAATCAAATAATAAATTTATCAGAAAATCCGTTAAATCTGGACATGCCAAATCAGCAAATAGAGCCAAAGATGGCGAGTAAACAGATTCTCACTATTGTTCTAGGGAGAGAATTTTTGGTTAGGAATTGAGTTATATGCACTGACAGTGTAAGGATGTTTTACACGATTAGTGAAGTTTAATCTGTGATAACATGTTAGTCGTATCAATTTTAACAGATTACTAATGAATGTTTTATCATACAAATTTACCTTGTAACCGATCTCTTTGTTTAACACAATCAGTACATAGAATTTCAATATTTTGGGTTAAGGCTAGACTGTTTACGGCTTTCATATTATCTGGTTTGTTCTCCTTGCATCCAGTATGAGATTAGTTTTGATCTATCATGATTTAAGATAAATGCAGTAAAATGTCATCTGAGTTTTCTGAACCTTTGTTTTACCGCGATTAAATTGATTTGTGCATCCTCTGAGTATATCAGATTCTCCCACATCATCCGCCCGCAAAGATTATTAGAGGTTTGGAACTTCAATATTGTGTACTTCTTTGAAAGAAGTAGATCCAGGATTTAAATATGATGGTTCATTTCTTTTAACTTTTCGCAACTCAATCCAATGTACTTTTGCAATTATAGGCTGAGATTTTAATATTTGTTGTAATTTTAATGATTTTCAGTTTTATATATCTATGCTCCGTGTAAAAAAGATGGCTTCAGTTTAATCTGTTGATTATATATTGCATTTGCCTCTGATACTTGGAAAGATCTCCCAAACACTACCATTAACTAGAATGTCATCATTGGACGTGCCCAAATCTAGTACTCCTTCTGTTTCATTTTATATGGCGATATCTGATTGGGTGCGGAATTTAAGTTAGGAAAGAAGACTTTTGGAAATTGTGATATTAATATATCATGACATTTCTGTGATTATAAAAGCGTGTCACTACTCATCAAAGGAAAGTCTAAAGTTAAATTGTTTCTAAAAGTAGAAAGGTGCTATTCTCTTTGAACAAATTTAAAAGGAATGTGTGCCACATAAAATGGAGCAGAAGGAGTAGAACATAGGGAGTGAATACTTAAACTTTCGCATCTTGAATAGAAAATACTTTTGCTATGACCTATGATTTGGCTAAGAATTCTGAAGTCTCCAAGATTCTTTTGCGTTTTAGTTTTTGATATTCAACTGGTAACATCACTCACCTTTTGCTGTATCATTGAAGCATAACATGTTCTAAATATTTCGTTTTCCTGTCTGTTTAAATATGAATTAATTTTGTGGTCCTAAATCAGTGAATTGCTTTTGTACAGGGGAAGAAATATGGCATCTGTCCAAACTGCTTTGACATCACTTTTGTGCAAGAATGGGAACCATCATCCACAAATAAATTTTCCAAGCAGTTCCTTCTTGCCAGGATTTGATTTGACAGGACAAGTTACTGCTACGCGGAAAAGGGAGACATGTGCCAATTCTTTCTCAGGCCCTAAAGCAACACTAACCTTTGATCCCCCGAGTACTAATAAAGAGAAGACAAAGCCAAAGCACACGGTTGATCCTAATGCTCCTGATTTTTTGCCACTTCCATCATTTGAAGAATGCTTTCCAAAGAGCTCCAAAGAATACAGGTCTGCTATGGATCCCTCCCGTCTTTGCCTATATTATTTTTCAGGATAACAATATTTTTTGAGGATTTAGTGTAAGGGATTTGCAACAACAGTTATTTCATTGAGGATTCAGTGTACGGCATTTCTTTGATATCTTAAGCGAAGTGGCTTTGCGTTCAAAACCTTACATTGTAAACGTGTTGTATAGAACTTATGGGGCCTAAAGGATTTAACTTATATGCGTTGTACTATCAGTGTTTTAACTTGTTGCAGCAAGTAACTGTGTTAGTTTTAAGTGAAGTATAATTCTTTACGTCAACATGTACCATAAGGTAAAACCTTTAAAAACTCTATATTCTTGGTGCCATCATGTTGAAAACTTTATCTTGTTAATCCTTTTTAATTCTATGAAATTGAGTTCAAAAAGTTTGAGAGCACAAATATCATACACATGCTTCATTGCAATTTCTTGTGTTCGCAAAATGTTGATTAGTTAAATGTGCAATTTGCAGTGAAGTTATTCATGAAGAAACAGGTCATGTGCTCAAAGTCCCATTTCGTCGTATCCACCTTTCTGGGGATGAACCACACTTTGACACATATGATACCAGTGGTCCTCAGGGTGTAAATCCTCATATTGGTATGCCTATTCCTTTGGGTGAAGAATTTCAACAATCTAGATTAGTGTTATTGGTATCTGCTTAATTTGTTGTGCTTTTCCTTTATCTTATTAATACTTCATTCGCTTAAAACAAAAAAGGTTGCCTTACGATGAAGCTTCTGATTGCAGTCTCAAATGTTATTCCCATTACTAGGTCAGCTTAATTTTTTCATTGTCACTTGTCTATTTGCAATACTTGGAAGTTGCATTATCTGATCCTGATTTTTCATCCACACTTCACCATTTTTTTTCTCATTTTTTTCTTCATAAACAAGTATTCTTCCGGAAACAACCTCTCTACCTTCTTCAGGTAGGGGTAGGGGTAAGGTCTGCGTACATTCTACCCTCCCCAGACCCCACTATTGGAATTATAGTGGGTTGTTGTTGTTGTTGTTCTTCATAAACAATTATGTAATATTATCAGCTCCTAAAGAGATCCATAGAGGTGATACTAGTAGGAATTAAGTTTTAGTCATGTAGGTATGTTGACTAAAAGTCCAATGTTTGTTTTAGTCTTATTAGAGATTTGTTTGCTAGTAGAAAACGTAAAAAACTCTTATTGCTATAGAACCTAATTCTTGTAAACATTGGATTGAGACGAGTTTAAATGGACGACATGAATAGCAAGGATCCATATTGACGGCCCCAACTAATATGGTATTGATGCGTAGTAGTTCTTTTGTATTATTAGCTCTTAGTTTCCGCATTTGTTTTTCATCGTTTTCTTTTCGCCTATATGAATCTTGTATGTGTTCTTTGGCTGAGTTGTCAAATATGGCTCTTCTGAAGACAACCCTTTTAGTGAAAGTTGTCCGTGCTTTCTGTCATATGATATGTTTTGCTAAATGACTTTCTTTATGATAACATTATGATTTCGGACATAATCTTTTTATATACATAATAATTGTGCATCTAAACAGGACTTCCCAAGTTGCGCAAGGAGTGGATTGACAAAAGGGATAAGTTAGGAGGACCAAGGTACACTCAAATGTTCTATGCTAAGCAGGGAATTATAACTGAGGAAATGGCATACTGCGCGGCACGTGAAAAAATGGATCCGGAGTTTGTGAGATCAGAAGTTGCTCGGGGCCGTGCAATCATCCCTTCAAACAAGAAGCACCTTGAGTTGGAGCCTATGATAGTAGGTAGAAAATTCTTAGTGAAAGTCAATGCCAACATTGGAAACTCTGCTGTTGTAAGCTCGATCGAAGAAGAAGTTCACAAGCTTCAATGGGCAACAATGTGGGGTGCAGATACTATTATGGATCTCTCTACAGGTCGTCACATCCATGAGACTCGTGAGTGGATCTTGCGTAATTCTGCTGTACCAGTAGGCACTGTGCCAATCTACCAAGCGTTAGAAAAAGTAAATGGCATCGCTGAGAATCTGAGTTGGGAAGTTTTTAGAGAGACCTTAATTGAACAAGCTGAGCAAGGTGTTGATTACTTCACAATTCATGCTGGAGTTCTTCTTAGGTACATCCCATTGACAGCGAAGCGGATGACTGGAATCGTTTCTCGTGGAGGCTCGATTCATGCAAAGTGGTGCTTAGCATATCACAAGGAGAATTTTGCTTATGAACATTGGGACGATATACTTGACATCTGTAATCAGTACGATATATCCTTATCAATTGGTGATGGACTGAGACCTGGTTCAATTTATGATGCAAATGACACTGCTCAGTTTGCTGAACTCTTGACTCAAGGGGAGCTGACTCGTCGGGCTTGGGAAAAGGATGTACAGGTAACAGTGTCCTGCAGTTTGTTAATTGCTAACATACTATTAACTTCATAGCATGAAGTAGTTGTTTTAGCTCAAGTGTGTTTGTCTATAGTATACTTAACATAACCATCTCTTATTCTGTTGTTGGAAAAGAAGTTTCTTCAGAACAATGTTCGTTCTGCTTGGACACGAATTTCACTTGGATAAAAGTTGAAGTTCTGTTAGTGAAAACCATTATTTCACTTGAAAATACTCCTCAAAGTTCCAACTCAAGGTCCGAATTCAAGTTGAAATTGAAATAATGGACAAAATTGTAAACAAACACTAATTTGCAAAAATAATATGTTCCAGACTCATTCACTGAAGGGGAAAGGTCTGTATACTATCTACCCTCCCCAGACCCCACTTGCCACTTGTGGGACAATACTGGTTTTTTTTTTTTTTGTTGTTGTTGTTGTTGTAATATGTTCCAAACTTTGTGCGTCTTTTCACTTTCATATTTCAAAGTGATGTTATTTGATTCTGTAGTGCAATGTCATGTACCTTTCCTCTTCTCTCCACTCATCCCCTCCCCCTTAATTTAAAGTTTTTTTAAAATTTCTAGTCCTGCATAGTCTGAGGATGTTTTGTTTCAAAATTAGAAAACATATTCTCCAATTGTCTGATTATTTCTTCTCATGAATATCAGAGTTACCTTACTAATTACTACAATTTAGTTACAAAAATTGTGTTTGATTTCAGGTTATGAATGAAGGGCCTGGACACGTGCCAATGCATAAGATTCCCGAGAACATGAAAAAACAGCTAGAGTGGTGCAATGAAGCACCATTTTACACTCTTGGACCATTAACAACTGATATAGCTCCTGGATATGATCATATCACCTCTGCCATTGGTGCAGCCAATATAGGCGCACTTGGAACCGCATTGCTATGTTATGTTACTCCAAAAGAGCATCTTGGTTTGCCTAATCGGGATGATGTGAAGACTGGAGTAATTTCATATAAGATTGCTGCTCATGCAGCTGATCTAGCGAAAGGCCATCCACTTTCGCAAGCTTGGGATGATGCATTGAGCAAGGCAAGATTTGAGTTCCGATGGATGGATCAATTTGCTTTGTCGTTGGACCCTGTGACTGCATTGTCTTTCCACGATGAAACTTTACCAGCCGATGGTGCTAAAGTGGCGCATTTCTGCTCTATGTGTGGGCCAAAGTTTTGTTCTATGAAAATAACTGAAGATATAAGGAAGTATGCTGAAACTCACGGTTATGGAAGTGCAGAGGAAGCAATCCTCCGCGGTATGGATGCTATGAGTGCAGAGTTTCAAGCTGCAAAGAAAACTATTAGCGGGGAACAACATGGTGAGGTTGGTGGTGAAATCTACTTGCCGGAAAATTACATCAACTCTATGAAAAGCTAAAGGTTAGTGTTACATTGGATTTTCTTTTGACATTGTTGTTTCTGCAAAAAGAGGAGCCTTGGCGTAACTGGTAAAGTTGTTGTCATGTGACCAGGAGGTCACGGGTTCGAGCCACGGAAACAGCCTCTTGCAGAAATGCAGGGTAAGGCTGCGTACAACAGACCCTTGTGGTCCGGCCCATCCCTAGACAGCCCGCGCATAGCGGGAACTTAGTGCACCGGGCTGCCCTTTATTATTGTTTCTGCAAGTTCTTTAAAGGTAAAGATATGTTATAATCCAAAAAATGATTACCTCTGTTAACCTGCAACTTAACACAACAAACTCTCTATTTTCGACTACCTCTATTTTAATCTAAAATAAGAAAATTTCTCATCACTTAGATTATACAATAAAGTGGTAGGAGATGAAAGCATGGTTATCTAATAGAGGGCTTCTTTTTGCAAACATGTTCTTTTCTCGACGTCCGGTTATCCAATAGGAGTTGTTGTAATTTTCGTAGTTGCAAGAACTTTTCTTTCTTCCTCCACAACGTGTTACTTTATCAAATGCAATTGCAGGACTTCATAGATTGAAAACTGGATCAAGAGCTTTCTGAAGTGATCACACTCCATCGGCCAGTCAAGAAGGAGGGCATAGGAGCTTCATTATCAAGTATTAGGTAAGTATCTAGGTTTGGTATGTTAAATAACTTGAAAACAACAACCTTGTTCAAAGAAAGTACTCTTTGTCAGTAATAAGAAATCGCGTATTATATTCTATTCTATCTCTTTTATCATCGACGATTTATTGACACGAGAAAGCACCAGGGGTGCCTGTGTCAGCTTCAAAAACCTGGCCTTATTAGCCAGAATGCTGACTGATCAGGCTGAGAAAGTCCCTTTGAACCTGAACAGGATAATTCCTGCGTAGGGAGTGTGCATTTTTTTGTTGTTGCTTGCACAGGGATGGAGATTCTCCCATGGTTCCAATTAAGCTGATCCTGCCCTTTGCCAGGACCAGTAATGCATTATATTCAAGATCAGGGGCATATTCAGTAGTCAAGTTATGGGTTCGTTTGAACTCATAACTATACCGTATACCTGAATTTATCTGTGTTAGGCGCATGGCCTTTCTTCAGATTATGTCCAGGGATCGTGTGTCCGAGGCNGATCACATACAGAAGTGGAACCAAATTTAAATTCTATGGATTCTAAATTTTAAGAAAGCAATATCATGTGTTAGTAGAATTTTTTTTTTAATACATATTTAGTAAATTTTTTAATTCAAATATAAAGTTTGGACTAAAACTGCTATAATCAATCGAACCCCTCACTTATTAGCTTCTAGCTCTGTCCTGCTCACATGACATTATCTCGCAAATATATTTTATCGTATCATACAAACTTGAATAAAGCCCTAACCAGTTGCGAATGCTCATTATCTATTTCATTTCATTGTTCCAAGGATGTCAAGCAAAGAACAAAAAGGACAAGCTTTTTATTTTTGCTTAAAGACTACTAGAGCTTTGCCATAGGACGAGTTTTGTATGTTGAACAACACATTGTTTTTGGCTCGAACACTCCAGATCCTGAATTCACTGTTATTTGCATATGTTACTTCCTTTCGCTGCTAATAACAACTCATCTCTTTCCTTTAAGTCTACTTTCATTTTTAATTTATTGCGTACACAAACATTTTCATTTGATTTCATTTTGGTCCAACCAAGACTAGATTAACATGAGAAAATGGTTCAACGATAAGTAGCTTCTGGCATATAAGGTACTATTTTGAAAAGAGTCGAATCTATGGGTCCAATACTCGAGTTTCATCTACTGAATCCATCATCTTGTTTGAGTTATGGGTTCATAATTCAATATTTTCAAAAATTTGCTAAGACCTATTGAAATTGTTGAAAATATTGAATTATGAACCCATAACTCAAACAAGATGATGGATTCAGTAGATGAAACTCGAGTATTGGACCCATAGATTCGACTCTTTTCAAAATAGTACCTTATATGCCAGAAGCTACTTATCGTTGAACCATTTTCTCATGTTAATCTAGTCTTGGTTGGACCAAAATGAAATCAAATGAAAATGTTTGTGTACGCAATAAATTAAAAATGAAAGTAGACTTAAAGGAAAGAGATGAGTTGTTATTAGCAGCGAAAGGAAGTAACATATGCAAATAACAGTGAATTCAGGATCTGGAGTGTTCGAGCCAAAAACAATGTGTTGTTCAACATACAAAACTCGTCCTATGGCAAAGCTCTAGTAGTCTTTAAGCAAAAATAAAAAGCTTGTCCTTTTTGTTCTTTGCTTGACATCCTTGGAACAATGAAATGAAATAGATAATGAGCATTCGCAACTGGTTAGGGCTTTATTCAAGTTTGTATGATACGATAAAATATATTTGCGAGATAATGTCATGTGAGCAGGACAGAGCTAGAAGCTAATAAGTGAGGGGTTCGATTGATTATAGCAGTTTTAGTCCAAACTTTATATTTGAATTAAAAAATTTACTAAATATGTATTAAAAAAAAAATTCTACTAACACATGATATTGCTTTCTTAAAATTTAGAATCCATAGAATTTAAATTTGGTTCCACTTCTGTATGTGATCAAGTATGGGGCCATGGAAAGAGGAGGATAAACAACCCCAGATTGAGACCAATGTATTCTTGTTTGAATGGCGTGAAATTTTTGTCGAAGAGTTCTTGCAATACCAAAAAATGTAAAGTAAGTTGCTGAGGTAATGGAAGTCTATCGCAGATACAGATTTTAAGACATTACATTTTTTTTAAGAAACAATTACATTCTATATCAACCGATCCAACATAAAAATTGCGTGGGCACCTTATTTGGTCGCCCCCATTTAATCTATACCCGCTTTTATAAAAATTTTTAATTTGTACCAATTTTTTAAATAACTTCAGCTCCCTTTTCCTTGCTGAGCTGAAGTTCACCAGTTAAGCTGAAGTTCGCCAGTTATAAAGACAAAACTTCAGCTATAGAGCTGAAGTTTCCCAGTTACAAACTCCAGCTTTAGAGCTGAAGTTCCCAAGTTATAAAGACAATTACAAAGACAAAACTTCAGCTCTAGAGCTGAAACTGGGGGAACTTCAGCCCCGTATGCTGAAGTCTTTGTTTTTATAACTGGAGAACTTCAACCCCGTATGCTGAAGTTCCCCAGTTACAAAGACAAAACTTCAGCTCTAGAGCTGAAACTGGGGGAACTTCAGCCCCGCATGCTGAAGTTATGCGCAAAAGCGGGTACAAATGTAATTTTTTTTATAAAGCGGGTATAAGTTAAAACATGGCACAAAAAGTGGGTACGGATGCAAAATCCCCTGATCCAACATTGTAACTAAAATGAGCAAATATTCTTAATTTTATCCGACCTAGCCACTATTGTAGTATATATTTTGAAACTTTATCCTTCCTTTGTTCACTTCATCATCTCTTCGGTATCAATCTTAAATCAGAAGCAAATCCAAAAGAACCCAAACATTATGCAATGAAATCCAGTTACAAAAATTTCCAATGGCGTTCGAAGATTTTTCCATAGCCATAACCATACTAGCTCTGCGATATCATCATTAATTATCAAACACCTTCATCGCTATAAAGATTTTAGTTTTTTGAACATTACAACTTCTTTTTTAATTCTTTTACAGACTTTTGTGTTCTAGAGAGTTATACCAGCACGCAAACAACACCAAAAACGAACAGTAACAGTACCAATCGAATGGCAGAAATGCCGATAGCAGAAATGACAAAGTAGAAAATACGCAAATAATAATAATAAACGAGAATGTAAATAAGGGCATCCGTAACAGACTAGGCGAAAAGCATAGAGGTAATGACGATAATTAGGAAAAAGAATGTAGCTTCAACTAACTAGCGTGGTAGAGGCATGAATATAGATATAACAAATAAGAAAGGGGACACATGATCTTTATAAGTTAACAAGTAGAGACATGAATGACTAACATGATAGAAGACCTGTACTTAAGTGCAAAAAACAGATATAATATGGATGCAATTATAAGAACATGAAGTAAGCATGATATTTTCAAGTTAAGCAAGTAGAAGGGATAGGCCACACAACAACAGTTGAAATAGAGGACAAAGACATAACATCGACGACAAATCACATAAGATCCATAAGTACGACAATAACAACTCGTAACAGCCCAGCCCGCTAGTGATATTGTCCGTTTTGGGCACAGGCCCTCACGGGTTTAAAACGCGTCACTAGGGTCTAATACTTGTGTTATTTATCTATGTTAATACCACACAAGAGGGGGGTGGTGATTTGTGTGGTGACCAATTTTTGCATGCAATAGTTATAGAAGGACCAGGTTCTTCTATGTGTTCCAACTCCTACAGTCTGCGGAATAATAATTGCAGAAAATAAAGGAACATAACAATTTTACGTGGAAAACACCTGGCTCAAAAGGTGAAAAAACTACGACCTACTTCCCAGTAGAATTTTCCCAAACTCTTCACTAAATCAATGAGCCAAACAACATTTACAAAATAAACTCTTTTGTAAACCTAAGGACTAACTCTAATCTCCTTGTGGAAAACTAGCCTCTAGCTATTTGCGACAAGCTTCAAGTTAACTCTAACTTGAATACTCAGTACCTATTACAATTGCGTCTAGATAAAGCTGAAAGATACACTTTGTAATCACCTACTACAAATAAACTAAATTAAAAGACAACAGATGAAACTGGTTCTTCTAGCTGGTTCAAGTAGCTTCAGAGTCGCTCAGGAAATTCTCACACGAAATGCTTACATAATTGCTTTGGTAATTTTGTTCAATTCTTGTTTTGCTTCTATGTTTGTGCGCACCTGTTCAATAAGAACACTTGACAATATATAGGATCAGTAGAAAAAGAGATATACTAGAATTCGGATGCAACTCTTCCTTGGTGGAAGAGTTCTAGTTGATCTCAACTCCCTAAATCATCTTCTATCTTGATTCTGTCCTTACTGAATAAGGAGTCCATCTCCCTATCAATTTGCAACCTTTTCGATCAGGAGATNTCTCCAGTGATGGACCTGGTCCAACTCTGAGTTCATTTGTCAATCTTCAAAACTATTCAGCTTCTTGATCTAACAAATTCTCCCTTTTTGATGATGACAAATTCTGTGCTTAGGCTTGTAATCACTTTAATCAAACATTGACGCTTTCTATAGTATTAAGCATTTATCATAAAGAACCAGGTTCATTAGGCTATAAATATCACAATTTTTAATATAGCACATCTTCCCCCTTTTGGCATCATCGAAAAGTTGCAAAGTGTTAGAATTACCAGATTTATAATAATTACTCATGGCCACTGAGGAAACTGCAAGTGCAAACATGGATTAATCACCAATAGTAAACCAATGATGTAAACTATCAAGGAAAGTGAGACAAAATACGTAAGAGCAAAAACATCACAGTTCATTAATAAGAGCATA
This sequence comes from Nicotiana knightiana, assembly GCA_005239525.1. Classification (NCBI taxonomy): domain Eukaryota; kingdom Viridiplantae; phylum Streptophyta; class Magnoliopsida; order Solanales; family Solanaceae; genus Nicotiana; species Nicotiana knightiana. The sequence goes on along the minus strand of ML412017.1, from coordinate 40,062 downwards.
GTTCAGGCACTAAACACATAAAGAAATAAAATCAGTTACAGTCATGAGCAATAGATAGCAAAAAAAATTCCGAACTGGGTCATAGAGGGGTGAGGGACGGAACTAGACACCTAAGGCTGGGAAGGGGTGGAGGTTGGTTTCTTTGCTTGGAGAAGAGAGAGCATTTGTTGAAGAATCCCTACATTTTTCTCCTTTTCATTTGCTAGTTCAGATCTGAGAGCATCCTGCTCAGCCTCAACCTCTGTAAGGCGGGTCTTCGGGCGAAGGATTTCAACATCCTTAACCCCACCTTCATGCACAAGCGCTNACAGTTGCCATTTTTGCTTTCTTCACGGGCACTTTGAAGTGAGCCAGCACAGTCGTTAGGATGAACCCATATGGGATAGCATGAGCCTTGGAGCCATTTACCACCCTGTCCAGCAACTGAATAATGAAAGAGGGCCAGTTGATTTGCCTTCCACTGTCCAGGCACTCCATGAGAGTTAAATCCATATAGTTGCTATGTGCCTCCTCTCTTGCCTGGGCAATATACATTTATTGACAAACTCAAAAGCCACTTTGTGTTGAGGTGTCATATCGCTTTTGAACAGNGCTGGGCCACCTCTGCCTTGTATAATCATCATATCCCTCAGCGGGAATCCCAAGAATCTCACCCAGCTCCTTGGCATCAAAGGAGATCTTAACCCCTTTTACCTGACTGGAGCCCCTGCCATCCTTGACTTCTGCATTTGCCATGAACTCGACAATCTCACTCCTGGCTAACGTGCCTTCTAGTTGAAGGACCATGTCCTTCCAGCCCTGTACGTCCAGAGTGTCCACAAGGTAAATCATGTCATATTCTTCAATATCCTTCAGCAACCTTCCCTTCAGTATCGTGCGCTTCCCAAATTTTATCAATTTGTTTGTCTCTCCACCAGACTCCTCTGCTTCTTCACCACTCCACTCATCATCATCAAACTGAGCCTTCTTTGATTTCTTTGTGGACCTAGTCCTCCTAGCAACAGTCGAGGGTGTAGCAGACACAGATGCTGACTTCTTGGAAGAAGTCTTGGCCTTCTTTGGTTTGGGTGTCTCAATCTCAACTTCTGCCATTTGTTCCTCTTGATGGACCAGGTCCATCTCTTCAACATCAATAGCCTCTGCGGGCTCAAACACTTTTGCCTTCCCCTTTTCAGCTTTCTTTCTCCTACTCTCCCTCAAAGCTTTCTGCAACTCCTCTTCACTCTGCCTAATTGCACTCCTTGTAGTGCGACCTCTAGGAATGGAAGCATCAACAGAGGGAGTGGCTTTTCTCTTCTTGCTTTCCACTGGAAGAGCAACTTTCTTGGTCTTGGGTGTCTTCTTCTTTTTGGGTTTATAGCTATCCCCTAATTTTCTCATAAGATCAGCCAAAGTTTCTTCAATGGATGAATCAGGTTCATCGGTTGCATGTTGAAGATTTTCCAGCCCCTCTTCAACCTCTCTAGAATTACTTCCCCCTAAATCCTTGGCACGTTCTTCAACAACCACTGGGACAGTCTCACAAATGGCCAATGGAGTGCCTCCTTCCCCTGTTCCCCTCACAGTACTTCTTTCTCCCTCTCTCTCAAAGTTATTTTTACTGCCTCTTCTTCTCCTATCAGGAATCTCCACATCCACTACAGAACCAATTAAAACAAACCTATTTTCAGAAGTGACTGGCTCAGACCCAATTTTAGATGTTACCTATTCAGAATCAGAAGAACCAGTTGCTTCCCCCTCAGTGGCGAACTTGAAAGAGTCATTGGAATTCTCAGATTCTTGGGCCTGGCTAGCTTGAAGCTTTGCGTTCAATTTCCTAGCTAGAGAGCCAGAGGGAACAGTATTTCTGGCGAGCATTTTCACACACCCTCTCCTGGGTTCTGGATTGGGGCTTGGTTGTACAACGAGAGTGATTGAAGGAGACGAAACATTGTTGTTATGAGGGGTGGTGGGATGTGATTGATATGGAGTGGAAGAATTTGATTGAGATGGGGTGGAACCAGTATCTTCAAGCGTGAACCAATATCTTCAAGCATGATACTATAGTCAGGTGTGATTGAGGAGGATGAAGCAGGAGGTGGAGTGTTAGCCATGGTTATGATTAAAGAAAATCAGGATCAAGGTGTTTGAGTACAAGGTTGAAAGGGTTTCGACGGTTATGGCTTTAAGAAAAAAAGGGTGAAGTATTAGAGAAGTGATGATGGGGTTTTAAAGGCTTGGTTAATAAATACACAACGGGTGTAATTTTGGTCAAGTGGGAGTCTAATCGGTTCAGGAGTGTCAGGTGATAAGTGACGGTTATGACTCCCCTATAATCTAGGCCATTTTAATTTGATTTGACTCTTTGGAACTGGTTCAAATTTGGGATAGGTACTAGATTTTGTAAAAGCTTATTATAGATAGAGTCATGCTCATGAGTAACTATTGATATTTCAATATGTGTATAGTGATGAGCACATACCTTGTCTGTCAGATGAACCAGCAATGATGAACCATGTTCATCTTGTTAGAATCTCTTGATTAAGCCTCAATTTACAAAAATATAAAAACATCATTAGTAACCAAGGAGTCATATTAACACATGGCAAGAGAGTATGCCTTTTAAGGCATGAGATTGAGCAACGATTATTCTGATTATTTACACCTTTCAGAATTCCTAGCCAAAAAAAAATTTCCTCCTTTTCTTTTCATTTTTGTTTTGAATTGGTTCAATTAGGTGATCTTAATCATCCCTAATTCTAACATATTTCTCTCAAAATGCTCTCTACCTAGTGCTTTAGTAAATATGTCAGTAATTTGTTTGTCACTAGCACATAATTCAATAGAGATCATTTCCTTCTCATAGTTGTCTCTTAGGAAATGGTGTCTAACATCTATATGCTTTGTTCTTTTATGATGGACGGGGTTATTTGTCATACTAATAGCACTAGTGTTATCACAGAAGATAGGAATGCATCCAACCTCTATGCCAAAGTCCATCATTTGTTGCTTAATCCATAGTAACTGAGCACAACATAAGGCTGCAACCACGTACTCAGCCTCACCAGTAGATAGAGCTATTGAATTCTGTTTCTTAGTGGCCCAAGACACAAGACATGAGCCCAAAAAGTGTGCCATACCTGAGGTGCTCTTTCTATCTACCAAAACACCTGCATAGTCAGCATCAACATATCCCGCAAGCAAAATTACTACCTTTAGGATACCAAAGACAGAGGTATGTGGTGCCTTTAAGGTATCTCAAGATTCTTTTCACTGCAGTTAAGAGTGATTCCTTTGGATTAGCCTGAAATCTTGCACAAAGCCCTACGCTGAAGACAATATCAGGTCTACTGGCAGTAAGATACAACAATGAACCAATCATTCCTCTATACAACTTTTGATCGACAGATGAACCAGGTTCATCTACATCTAGTTTTGTGGCTGTTGTAATAGGATTGTCAATTTCCTTTGAGTCTTCCATTTTAAATCTTTTAAGCAATTTTTCACATATTTTTGCTAATGGATCATAGTTCCATTTGAATTTTATTTAATTTGTAGCCTAAAAAGAAGTTAAGCTCACGCATCATGCTCATTTCAGATTCACTCCCCATTAGTTTAGCAAATTCTTTACTTAGCTTTTCAGAAGTCGCCCCAAAGATTATGTCATCTACATATATCTGCACTACCAAGAGATCTTTACCTTTTTCCTTCAAGAATAAGGTGCTATAAATTTTACCTCTCTTGTAGTCATTTTCCAGCAGGAATTTTGAAAGCCTTTCATACCATGACCTTGGAGCTTCCTTGAGTCCATACAGTGCTTTGTCAAGCTTGTGCACATGATCATGATTCTCCTTGTTTTCAAACCCCGGAGGCTACTTTACAAACACTTCTTCCTTGAGATAGCCATTTAGGAAGGCACTCTTGACATCCATCTGGTGAAGGGTGAATTCCATGTAAGCAACAAAGGCTATGAGGAGCCTAATTTCTTCCAACCTTGCCACAGGAGCAAAGGTTTCATCATAGTCTATTCCTTCCTCCTGACTGTATCCTTGAACCACCAATATTTCCTTGTTTCTTGTAACTATTCCATCTTCATCAAGTTTGTTTCTGAATACCCACGTTGTGTCAATCCCTGATCTATCAAAGGGTCTAGGTACCAGATGCCAAACTTGACTCCTTTCAAATTGGTTAAGTTCTTCTTGCACTGCGTTTACCCAATATGCATCTTGCAAAGCTTCAACAATATTTTTAGGTTCAATCAAGGATAGAAAAGCATCAAACGCGCACAGATTTTTTAAAGAGGATCTGGTTCTGATTCCAGATGTTGGATCAGTTATAATGTTCTCAATGGGGTGTGAGCTTTGATATCTATGTGGTTTTACAACCAACTGGGTATTACTTGAAGATCCTACAGTGTCTTGTTGCTGAGGAACAAGATCAGGGACATGTTCCAATGAGGTTTGGAAATTAGTTTGTTGCTCAGTTCCCCCTGACATGTTGCCTGGGATGGATGAACCTGTTCCATCACCTATTCCTTCCTCCAGTATTTCTCCAGTTTGGTCTGAGTTTCTGACCAGCCCAATTTCTTCATCTACTTGTTCTTGTCTCTCAGAGAGAATGTTAGTTTCATCAAAACAACATGTATACTCTCTTCAACACATAGTTCCTTTGTTATACACTTTATAAGCCTTACTATGTGAAGAATATCCCAAGAATACTCCCTCATCACTTCTGGGATCAAACTTACCTAGCGAGTCCTTGCCATTGTTGTACACAAAGCAATTACAGCCAAAAGCCCTAAGATGGGATATATTGGTCTTTCTCCCTTTAAGTAATTCATAGGGAGTCTTCTCTACAAGTGGTCTAGTCATGCACCTATTTATGATATAGCATGCAGTGTTTACAGCTTCTGCCCAGAAGCTATGAGGTAGTTTACTAGAAAGAAACATGGTCCTGGCCATATCTTCAAGTGTCCTATTTTTTCTTTCAACTACTCTATTTTGTTGTGGAGTTCTAGAGGCAGAAAAGTTATGATCTATGCCATGCTCATCACAAAATTAAGCAAATTTGGCATTTTCAAATTCAGTGTCATGATCAAACCTAATTGATGCAAGTTGATTTCCTAATTGTTTCTATATTTTTCTAACAAAATAAATAAACATGTCAAATCCTTCATCTTTAGATGTTAGAGATGTCCAGGTAAATCTAGAATAATCATCAACAAGCATCATTACATATCTCTTACCACCTCTGCTTAATGTTCTCATAGGACCACATAGGTCCATATGGACCAGTTCCATCGTCCTGGTGGTACTTACCATTTTCTTGCTTTTGAAAGATGATCTTACCTGCTTCCCCCTTGCACAAGCCTCACAAACTTTGTCTTTCTTGAACTTAATGTTAGGGAGACCTATCACTAGGTCCTTGGAGACTAGTTTGCTGAGTTGATTTAAACTAGCATGACCAAGTCTTTTGTGCCAAAGGAGGGGATCACTGTCCAACACACTTAAACACGTTAGTTCATTTTCTGACAGAGTGGACAAATCTATGATATAGATATAATTCACTCTCTTTCCCTGCAAAATAATCTTGTTAGTGATAAGATTAATTACAAAGCATTTTGTAGAAGTGAATGCAACCAGGTTACCTGTCACATTTGTGACATACTGATTAGGCTATATTTCAAGCCATCTATCAAGTAAACGTTCTCAATGGAACGTGTGTCATCCTTAACTACCTTACCAACCCCAATAATTTCACCTTTCTTCCCATTTCCAAAGGAGACATTTCCTCCTTTGAGATTTTCAAGTGAAAGGAACTGTTCCTTATTCCCTGTCATGTGTTTTGAGCAGCCACTATCCATGTACCATATTTGACTTCTCCCTTTCACTTGAACCTACAAAAGAAAATCAGGGGTTAGTCTTATGAACCCAAACTAGTTTGGGTCCCTTTCTATAAGAGAAAGGATGAATTAAGTCCCTTTTTCCCAATTTGGTAACCAAATTTTCTTTTGAACTAAACTTTTATTCTTTTGACTGGCCTGCTCTTTTGCATTGAATTCAATTTTATAGTGACCAGTCTTATCACAGTGGGTACAAATTTTGTTCTCAGGAAGAGTGAGGTACTTGCTTTTGGGATCCCATTTAGGCAGTTGACTCCCAAAGCCAAGTCCTCTTCTATTGATACTGTGATTTTCCTGTAGCCATGTTAAAGCATCAGAGGATTTATTCCATTTGCATTTTTGTCCAGTTCATGATTAACATTACCAAGTTCCTTTTTCAACACTCTTATCTGTTCATCTTTCTTATAAAACTCATCCCTTAGTCTGCCTACATTTTCTTCTAAGATGAGTTGAGAGTTGTCAGCTGTCTTCTTACTGGTTCCTAGTTTCAGTTTTAAATTTTCAGATTTTAATTCTAGGACATTTGTTTCAAGTGGATGAACCTGGTTCTTCATAGCAGTGTTTTCACTCACAGATTCACTTACTGTGAGTTCCAGGTTCTTACACTTTGATTTTAATATTACACACTCCTTAGACAGCTGTTCCTTCTCTTTATTTATTTCTTCAGAATCATCAATGAAGTCAAGTAATAATTCAGAGAGTTTTTCCTTGGATAGGTACTTAATCTTATTTTTGAGATGAGATATACTCACCTCTGATTGCTGATTTGATTCACCAATTGCCATGAGTGCTTGCTCATCTCCATCTTCATCATCTGATTCTTCATCTGAACTTTCTCCCCAAGCAGCAACCATAGCTTTTGTTGATGTTGTGTTTTTCTTGGGATGAACTAGTTCCTTCTTCCGGTTCCTTTGTTCATATCTTTCCCTTTTCCATTCAACTTCCCACTAAGGACAGTTCTTGATGTGATGATCAATTTTTCCATATTTGTAGCATCCCTCGTTGGTGGGTTTTTCTGGTGCCTTTGCCTTGTTGTAGTTTCCACCTCTTGAGATGCCCTTTTTCCTAATGAGATAGTTTCTGAATTCCTTGGTGATCGTAACCATTTCATCTTCCTCCAGATCTGTTCCCTCAGTGATTCTCAGTGCCAGACTTCTTTCCTTCTTGGGAGCATCCATCTTTATTGTTTGCCTTCTAAGTTCATAGGCAGTGAAATTTCCAATCAGCTCATCCAATCTGAGGGTTGCCATGTTGTTGGATTTCTGAATAACAGTGATCTTACTCTACCAAGAGATTGGCAGAACCCTTGTCAAAAAAATTTCAACCTTATCTTCTTCAAGGATAGTCCTTCCAAGAGATTTTAGTTCATTTGTAAGAGTAGTGAACCTAGTATACATCTCTTGGATGGTCTCTCCTCCTTCATAGAGAAATTCTCATATTGAGAATATAGTAATGTACCTCTCGATCTTTTCACTTGTGCAGTTCCCTCATGAGCCACTTGCAAAGTGTCCCAAATTTCCTTGGCAGTGGTGCAACTTTGAATTCTGCTGTACTCATCTGGACCAAGTCCACACACGAGCCACTTCTTGGCCTTGACATTCTTTTCCCATTTTCTTAAGTCTTCAGCAGTGCAGTCAGCTCTTGTCTTTGGCACATCTACTCCTTCAGCAGTCTTCTTCATGGTGGCCAAAGGACCGTCAGTGACTATGTCCCATATTTCATAGTCTTCTCCAATTAAGTGATCCTTCATCCCGTTCTTCCACAAGGAGTAGTACTGGCCATTGAAGAGTGGTGGCCTAGCAGTTGATTGTCCTTTCCAGTTCCCAGGTGGTGCACTCATCTTGATCTTTTCCTAAGGTTTTAGACTCTTTAAGGATAACCCGCTCTGATACCAATTGTTATTTATCTATGTCAATACCACACAAGAGGAGGGGTGATTTGTGTGGTGGCCAATTTTTGCGTGCAGTAGTTATAGAAGGACCAGGTTCTTCTATGTGTTCTAACTCCTATAGTTTGTGGAATAATAATTGCAGAAAATAAAGGAACACAACAATTTTATGTGGAAAACACCTAGCTCAAAAGGTGAAAAAACCATGACCTACTTTCCAGTAGGATTTTCCCAAACTCTTCACTAAATCAATGAGCCAAACAACATTTACAAAATAAACTCTTTTGTAAACCTTAGGACTAACTCTAATCCCCTTGTGGCAAACTAGCCTCTAGCTATTTGCGACAAGCTTCAAGTTAACTCTAACTTGAATAATCAGTACCTACAATTACTTCTAGATAAAGCTGAAAGATACACTTTGTAATCACCTACTACAAATGAACTAGACTAAAAGACAACAGATGGAACTGGTTCTTCTAGCTAGTTCAAGTAGCTTCAGAGTCACATATGAAATTCTCACACGAACTGCTTACAGAATTGCATTGGTAATTTTGTTCTCAATTCTTTTTTTGCTTCTATGTTTGTGTGCACATGTTCAATAAGAACACTTGACAATATATATGATCAGTAGAAAAGGAGATATACTAGAATTCGGATGCAACTCTTCCTTGGTGGAAGAGTTCTAGTTGATCTCAACTCCCTAGATCCTCTTCTATCTTGATTCTGTCCTTACTGAATAAGGAGTCCATCTCCCTATCAATTTGCAACCTTTTCGATCAGGAGATATATCTTCAGATCACTGATTGTGCTTATCTTCTGTTTGTGATCACCTCACGTGTTATTAACTCTCCGTGTTTATGTCTCCAGTGATGGACCTGGTCCAACTCTGAGTTCATTTGTCAATCTTCAAAACTATTCAGCTTCTTGATCTAACAAATTCTCCCTTTTTGATGATGACAAATTCTGTGCTTAGGCTTGTAATCACTTTAATCAAACATTGACGCTTTCTATAGTATTAAGCATTTATCATAAAGAACCAGGTTCATTAGGCTATAAATATCACAATTTTTAATATAGCACATCTTCCCCCTTTTGGCATCATCGAAAAGTTGCAACGTGTAGAATTACCAGATTTATAATAATTACTCATGGCCACTGAGGAAACTGCAAGTGCAAACATGGATTAATCACCAATAGTAAACCAATGATGTAAACTATCAAGGAAAGTGAGACAAAATACGTAAGAGCAAAAACATCAACACCTCCGCTCGACGCAATCTAGCCAAAGACGCAATCTAGCCAAAGACGCAATCTAGCCAAAGACGACGTAAGAGCAAAAACACCTCCGCTCGACGCAATCTAGCCAAAGACGACTTAAATACATCACACAATGCAAGGGAAAACAATTTCAATTAATAAAGTTGTGATTTTTATAAAATTTCTAAAAAGTCAACAAAAGTCAACCCCCGTGTTTGCCCGGTCAAAACCCGGGTCCAAGGATAGATCTTGACTACCCATAGCCTCACGAGTCCAAATACGTATTTTGTTTCCAAATTCGAGTCCTATTCGACTCTCAAATCCTAAATTTTCATTTTTTCAATGATTTGACAATATCCCTAAATTTTTCCCTAGATTCTCATGAATTTGATGTTAAATCTTATGAAAAATCATGAAATGTAGTTGATAATTGATTTGAGGTACTTATCCAATGATTTGGTATTAAAACCCCTTCACAAAATCGTCTCCCATCGAAGCTAGGGTTCAAATTATAATAAAATGAAGCTAAGTTTCAGAATTCTCAGCATTTAGCAGGCGGCAAATGTCGTATTTTCCACAGGGAGTTCGCAAATATGAACAAATATCGCAAATGCGAACTAGAAGTTTTCCTGTCAAGGTCGCATTTGCAACCCAAAACTTCGCAAATGTGAAGATCAATATCTCGCAAAAGCGGAAGGGTCCTTCGAAAAATCAAACAACCCCACATCATAAATGCGAAGGGTTGCGACTGTCGCATTTGCGACAAAAACATCGCAAATGCGATGACACCAGTACCAACACTCAAAAATCATGAAAAATCATTCCAAAACCAATCTGAAACTCACCCGAGCCCCCGAGGTTCCAAACTAACCATGCACCCAGGTCCATAAATACAATACGAACTCGCTCGCGCGATCAAATCATCAAAATAACCTCTAAAAGCATGAATCAGATGCCAAAATGCATGAAGATCAAAGGAAACTTCAACAACTTCTAGAATCGGTACCAAACGTCTGAACCGTATCAAATCAACTCCAAATGATGCCAAGTTTTGCAGAAAAGTTCTACATGACAAAACGAACCTACTCGGAGCTTCAACTCATGCATAACAACCTCGAAATGATGAATCACACCTCAAGTCAAAATCAATGAACTTTGGAACTTCAACTTCTACAACCGGTGCCGAAACCTATCAAAACATGTCCAATTGACTTCAAATTTAGCACACACGTCACATTTGACATTACAGACATACTCTAACTTCCGGAATTGGAATCCGACCATGATATCAGAAGGTTCACTCCCGGTCAAACTTCTCAAAAATCCAACTTCCGCCATTTCAAGACTAATTCGACTATGGACCTCCAAATTACAATCCGAACGCGCTCCTAAGTCCAAAATCACCCAACAGAGCTAACAGAATCAACGAAACTCCATTCCGAGATCCAATGCTAAAAGGTCAAACTTGGTCAACTTTTCTAACTTAAATCTCAAATCTTGAAGTTCATTCTTCCAAATTGATTCCGGATAACTTGAAAAATAACACCGATGATTTACGCAAATCACAATACATCATGCGGAGATACTCGAGCGTTCAAACTACCGAGCTAAGTGCAAATGCTCAAAACGACCAATCAGATCTGTAGGCATATAAATTTTATTAAAATTAAATTCATAAAATAATTTGGATTTTATTGATCCAAATCAATATTATAGGCTAATATAGTGGAATTATATATATAAGTCCAATATATATGAGTTAAATAATTAAGTCTTAACCTATTGGACTAGCCCATTTAATTGGGCTAAAAGTGATGAGCCCATCTCATTAAGCCCAAGATACTATCTTCCTAGAGGCTCAGTTTGGTGCCACGTGTCAAATGACGTGGTGCTCCAAGTCAAACAAAAGAGCCAATAAGATCGTGTCACATGTCAAAATGACAAAGCATGCCAAGCCACATTAAAAGGCCAATGAAATCACGCCACATGTGCAAGTGACATGTTCTAGCCAATCAAATGTGGCCTTGTCACTCTTCAATTTGATTGGTCGAAAAGAGTTTGCTCTTATCATAACTCTTCCCTCTCACAACTATAACTAGGGGTCTTCATAACTCAGAAAAAAACACCAGAAGTTATAACAAGAAGCAAGAAAGAGCTCGTGGATCAAACGCCACAAATTTCTCTACAAGTTTCAAGCTTCAAGCAATCAAGTTCAAGTTCAAGAAATCAAGCTCAAGCTCAAGAACGAAGAACAATAAGTATTCAAGATCAAGAACGAAGTCAAATCAAGTACAAGGCGTTCAAGATCAAGGCTACTTGCTCGTGATACAATACGTGACAACAATCAAAGTGTTCGCGACGGATAAATCAAATTCAAATTCAAGATCAAGCTCAAAGGCCCTTGAATTTATACTAGAAAAGTAGAATCAGGGGATTCATAAGGATTGTACACTCAAATTACTTGAAATCAAATACTACGATTATTGCGATATTTTTTCGGTCTTGATTTTATTTTCTCGACCCAAATTTATTGTCTACAAATTCTGGCACGCCCAGTGGGACAATCTCTACCTCTCATCTCAACTTTTCAACGACCAAAATTCAAGAACAACGAAATGGCTTCCAAGAAAATCAACTCCAGTTCAACTTCCGCCAAGGCTGCTAATTCCAGGATCTATGATGATGTGGAAAACATACTCGGAGTTACCTTTGGAAGCTTTGGGTCAATTACGAGGAGCAAAGCAAGCTCGTTAGGACAACAAGCACCCCAAGTGTTGTTCGCATCTACCCCTATTTTCGGATCTTCATCCTCAAAAGGAGCAAGATCTTCCACAAACGCACCGGAAGGAGAAAGAGATGTTACCGAAAAGATCAAGAAAACTCTTGCTCTGCTTGACCTCTCTGGATCCAAGCACTCTTCTGTGAAGGAAGATGATGACACTTCAAGTGATGGATCCTTCCCACTTACACCACAGAGCGTGAGCCAATCAAGGATCAATCTGTGTGAAAATCCGTGCTACTCTCCATCATCCACAACCATCATGCAAGCCATGGTGACATACACTTCATCTGTGGAGGAGCAGTTGGCAAACTTAACGGAAGCAATCACTAGCTTGATAAAATGCATGAAAAATTAAGATGCTAGAATTGACAAGCTAACAGACAGGGTTGGAATCTTGATGGAAGAAGAATATACCCATGCACCTGGAAAACTCCCAGAAGTTCAAGAGATTGATCCTCCCCCAAGACAAGTTGCATTCAATAAGGCTATCCCTATCTCATCTGAAGGGATGATTCCAATCGATCAATTGAAGGAGTTCATCGAAGGAACTATCAAAAGCAAGTACGAAGTTGCTACCAAGTCTTCCCTTACATATGCGAAGTCGTACACTGCAAGGATTGATATGTTGAAGATGCCCGCTGGCTATCAACCTCCAAAACTTCAACAGTTTGATGGCAAAGGCAATCCAAAGCAACATGTGGTGCACTTCGTTGAGACATGCAACAATGCTGAAACTTATGGAGATTACCTCGTCAAGCAGTTTGTTCGCTCATTAAAAGAAAATACTTTTGATTGGTACACGAACCTCGAGGCTGGATCTGTTGATAGCTGGGATCAATTAGAGCAAGAATTCTTCAATCGCTTTTATAGCACGAGATATACTGTGAGTATGATAGAACTCACAAATACTCGTCAACGAAAGATTGAACCAGTTGTCGACTTTATCAATCGTTGGAGGAATGCAAGCCTCAATTGTAAAGACAGGCTTAGTGAAGCTTCTGGCATAGAGATGTGCATCCAAGGTATGCATTGGGTATTGCGTTATATCTTGAAAGGTATCAATCCTAGCACATTTGAAGAACTTGCAACTCGTGCCCATTACATGGAGTTGAGCATGGCCTCCGTTGGAAATGAAAGGCTGCCCATCTATGAACCTCGCAAAGGGAATGACAAGCAAGAAGTCAGAAAATGGAGCAAGTTTATACTAAGATCCGAAAATAAAGAAGCTATGAATGTCAGCACATCACCTGTGAAGTTCATGATGAAAGTGAGCAAGAAGCAGAGTATGAGATCCACTCCATTTCAAGATAATCCAAGTTGAAAGTTGACTCTACGAAAAATGCAAGAGAAAGAGTACCCATTTCTGGATTCTGATGTGCCAGCTATTTTTGAAGAACTCCTCGAGTTAAATCTCATTGAGCTCCCGTAGATGAAGCGGCCAAATGAAGCTGGGAGAACAAATGACCCAAATTACTCCAAGTACCATCGACTCGTGAGCCACCCTCTGGAGAAGTGCTTTGTCTTCAAGGACAAAGTTATGGACTTGGCTCGTGAAAAGAAGGTCGTTCTTGAAGATGAGAAAGAAAGCTCAAACCAAGTTTCTATCACCTTTGGCTCATTCAGTCCGGATGAATTATGCGGTTTTAAAGAAAGTAAAGATGAAGAATTACTGGAAAACCACAAAGTTGAAGACCATCAACCTGAAGACGATGGAGGTTGGACGTTGGTAACTCGTCGTAGGAGCCACAAAAGGAGCCCACAAAAAGGATCAATGGAACAACTAACAAGGAGCATTATGGTGAAAAGACCTAGGAGATGGAACCCAATTAAGCACTTAAAGGAAGCGAAAGTGGAGGTGCACCACCCTCAGAATCCACAACATCCAGTGACCTTGGAGGAATTTGTACCAATTTGGTTCTGCACGAAGATTTCCCATGGGGGTATTGATGCCTCTTGTTTCCATACTGACAAAGGGAAATAAAGGAGTGATGACCTACCATCGGCACCATCTTCGGAAAAGCTCATCGACTCCACTACTCAAGAAGTTGATGCTTGTGAGGAAAAAGTCACATTCACAAGTGACGATCTTTTGCTGGGTGACACTCCTCATAACCGCCCATTATACCTGGTTGGCTATATGTGTGATGATGGAGGATCCTCAGTGAACATTTTGCCAATTAACACTGTGAAACAACTTGGTATTCCCATGAATGAGCTCTCAGAAAGTGGTGCGATGATCCAAGGATTCAACCAAGGGGGGAAAAGAGCCATAGGCACGATCAGGCTGGGAATCACGATTGAAGATATGCAATCAAGTGCATGGCTGCATGTGATAGATGTGAAATTCATACAATGTCTTGCTTGGAAGGCCTTGGATACATGAGAATAAAGTAGTTCCGTCCACCTACCATCAATGTTTAAAATACTACGAGGGTGAATTCGAGAAGACGATAATTGTCGATGATGCGCCATTCACTGAGGCAGAGTCACACTTCGCTGATGCAAAGTTCTACTTGAAAAACCACATTGTGAAGGTGCTAAAAGTTGATGATGACATAAAAAGCAAGAATGACGAGCCCATAGCTAAAAGAGCTGAGGTAACTATCGATAAAGCCAGAGTTGTTACTGAGGAGGTACAACCCAACGTGAATAAATCTCATAAAGATGATATTGCATCTTATGGGAAGAAAGTAAGTCCTAAGCTCCAATATGTCCCTAAAAGGAAGAAAGACGAGGGTACGAATTGAGGCAGTAAAGTTGTCCTCGAAGCCGCTTGCAGGGTTTGTAGCTCAAAATCATTTGCAGAATGTGGCACTCCCTACAAAGCGAACAAATGAAGGTTTTGATCCTAACGCTTACAAGCTATTTGCGAAAGCTGGATACAATCCTGATGAGCCGTCAACATTAGGGAAGCTCCTATCAGAAGCTGCAATGAGGCAACCACGCGAAGGTTTGGGATACAAGCAACCGTCACCAATGAGCATCTTCATCAGAAGGGCGAGTAGCAATCACATCACTGTAGAAAATGAATCTGCCGCTTCTAACATGCCTTCTGTTTTTGACAGACTTGGAAAATCAACTGTGAGAACTTCTGTATTTGAGAGATTGGGTCCATTAAAGAAGGTGAATAAGTTCCAGAGAAATTATCAAAATACAAGAACACCCGCTTTGCCCAAAATTCAGAGGGTCTCTAAAGATTTCTAAAGTTTGGTTCCTTCTAGAATGAGGCGACAAATAGAAGTCATGGTTTTGTGTGGTGAAGTACTGAAGGTGAAGCCATACACTGTGGTATACACTAAATAACGTGATGAAGACGAATAAAGTGTGGGTTCTTCGTATCATGTTACTGCACAAAGAGAGCATGGTGTTTTCTCTCTAATGGAGGATGATGAGAAATTGGACGATGTTTCATCGTGTTATCACATATACTTCAACGATGGGGACCCTCAAGAAAATGAAGATGCGAAAGATGCTCCCCCGGAACTTGAAGAAGGGGTGAAAGCAACTGTTGATGCTTTAAAAGAAGTTAACCTTGGCATCGCTGAAGAACCAAGACCCACTTACCTAAGTGCTTTACTAGAAGTTGATGAATAAAGCGCTTATATTGAGTTACTCAAGGAGTTTAGGGATGTATTTGCTTGGAGTTACAAAGAAATGCCTGGCTTGGACCCTAAAGTGGCAGTCCATCACCTTACGGTCAAGAATGACGCTCGTCCTGTTAAGCAAGCTCAAAGGCGCTTTAGGCCAGAGTTGGTTCCCCTGATTGAAACCGAAGTTAACAAACTCATTGAAGCGGGATTTATTTGGGAGTTTAAATACCCAACATGAGTTTCAAGTATTGTCCCTGTAAGGAAGAAGAATGGCCAGATTCGGGTATGTGTTGACTTAAGGGATCTCAACAATGCGTGTCCCAAAGACAAATTCCCACTTCCTATTCCAGAGCTGATGATCGATGCTACTACTGGTTACGAAGCAATGTCTTTTATGGACAATTCGTCGGGCTATAACCAAATCCGCATGGCACTAAAAGATGAAGAGCTTACTGCATTATGCACCCCCAAGGGTATTTATTGCTACAAANTGTCGAATGCTATGTTGACGACTTGGTGGTAAAATCAAGAAAGAAGGGCGACCACTTGAAAGACTTGAGAATGGTATTTGAGTTGCTCCGGAGGTACCAACTTAGGATGAACCCATTGAAATGTGCCTCTGGAGTTACTTCTAGAAAGTTCCTTGGTTTCATTGTCCGACATCGAGGGGTCGAAATTGATCAAGCCAAAGTGGATGCTATTTTGAAAATGCCTGAGCCTCAGGATATTCATGAATTAAAAAGTCTGCAAAGAAAGCTAGCATACCTTAGAGATTCATCTCTAACCTAGCTGGAAGGTGCCAACCGTTTAGTCGCCTCATGAAGAAAGGCGTTCCTTTCAAGTGGGGCCAAGCTTCTAGCAACGCTTTCGAAAGTATCAAAGCCTACTTGATGAAGCCTCCAGTTTTAGCAGCTCCTATACCTGGAAATCCATTGATATTATACATTACGGGGCAAGAAAGGTCTGTTGGAGCATTGTTGGCCCAAGAAAATAGTGAGGGGAAAGAAAACTCCCTTTACTACTTGAGCAGGATGATGACACCAAATGAGCTGAATTATTCGCCAATTGAAAAGTTGTGTTTGGCGCTAGTCTTCTCAATTCAAAAGTTGAAGCACTACTTTCAAGCTCATGTTGTTCGTCTTGTTTCTAAAGCAAATCCATCAAGTTCATGATGTCAAAACCTATGCTTAGTGATAGACTAGCGAGATGGTATCTCCAATTTCAACAATTCAAGATCTTGTACATCCCTCAAAAGGCTGTAAAAGGACAAGCATTGGCAGACTTCTTGGCAGATCATCCGATACCTGATGACTGGGAGCTAACTGACGAACTACCTGATGAGGACGCAATGGTCATTGAAGTTCAACCTCCATGGAATATGTACTTTGATGGTGCTTCGCATCGCGGGGGAGCTGGTGCTGGCATAGTATTTGTCACTTCCCAAGGTGAAGTCTTGCCCTACTCCTTCACCTTGACACAACTCTGTTCCAACAATGTTGCTGAGTATCAAGCATTAGTACTTGGTCTTGAAATGGCCGTTGATATGAAGCAATTGCAGTTGCAAATCTTTGGTGAATCCCAGTTAGTGGTCAATCAGCTTTTGGGTAGTTACGAGGCTAAAAATCCTTAACTATGCCCAAATCATGATTACGCTAAAAAGTTAATGGGGTGGCTCGATGATGTGACTATTCAGCATGTGCCAAGGAAAGAAAATAAGAAGGCTGATGCTTTAGCTGCCTTAGCTTCATCGTTAACCCTACCTGATCAAGCGCAAGTTACTGTCGGCCAAAAATGGGTGGTACCGCCATAAATGAGGTTGAAGGTGAAGAAAATAAACTCTACCATCTTGTCGCTGTTTCTGAAAATGAGAAAGAAGAATGGCGACAACCCATTATCGACTACTTGTGCTATGGGATACTTCCAGAAAATCCGAGGAGAAGGACTGAAATCCGTCGTCGTGCACCTCGTTTCCTTTACTACAAAGACGCTCTATACAGAAGGTCATTCGAGGGAGTACTCTTGTGATGCTTAGGGGAAGAAGAAGCATTCCAAGCTTTGCAAGAGGCACATTCTGGGGTATGTGGGTCGCACCAGTCTGGACCAAAGTTCCACTTTCATATAAAAAGGATGGGATATTATTGGCCAATGATGGTAAAAGACTGCTTGGACTACGCTCGAAGATGCAAGACTTGTCAATTCCATGCGAATTTTATTCATCAACCTCCTGAAGTGTTGCACCCGACTGTTGCATCCTAACCGTTTGACGCTTGGGGATTGGATGTTGTGGGACCACTACCGAAGTCTTCTGGTGGGTACTTATACATCTTGGCTGCAAATGACTACTTCTCAAAATGGGCTGAAGCTGTTTCTCTTAAGGAGGTAAAGAAGGAAAATGTTGCAAGTTTCATCTGAGTAAACATAATCTATCGATTTGGCACTCCTCGTTACATAATAACGGATAATGGAGAGCCATTCGACAATAGGTTGATGAACAAGATTTGTGATCTCTTTGGCTTCAAGCAACGTAACTCTTCTATGTACAATGCTGCCGTCAATGGCCTAGTTGAGGCATTCAACAAAACTTTATGCAACCTGCTGAAGAAAGTCGTCTCCAAATCCAAACGAGATTTGAGTGACCATATGGAAGAAGCTCTATGGGCATATATGATGACTCACCGTACGCCAACACAAGCAACTCTGTATTCACTCGTTTATGGAGTTAAAGCCGTCTTGCCACTTGAGCGTCAAGTACATTCATTACGACTGGCTATTCAAGAAGGGATCACTGATGAAGAAAATGCTCGACTTCGATTAGCAGAGTTAGAGGCTCTTGATGAGAAGAGGTTGGAGGCCCATTAGAGTCTTGAATGCTATCAAGCTCGATTGTCTCGTGCCTTCAATAAAAGAGTTCGCCCGAGATCCTTTCAAGTAGGATATCAAGTCCTTGCCATAAGAAGACCCATTATCACTTCCCATAAATCTGTAGGGAAATTCACTTCAAAATGGGATGGGCCATATGTCGTGCAAGAAGCTTATTCAAGTGGGGCTTACAAGCTGGTTGATGTAGATGGCATGAGAATCGGCCCTATCAATGGCAAGTTTTTGAAGAATTATTATACTTGAAGTTGCAACGCTCCTTACTGCATGAGCATAAACTGCATGTTACTCCTGGCCGGCATGAGTCTAAACTGTGTACGTCACACCCAAAAAAAAAAAAGGTCTGCTAGGTTGAAAACCTCGAAAGAGGCGGCCTAGGAAAAAGTTAGGAAATAAAAAAAAAGAGTCCGCTAGGTTGAAAACCTCGAAAGAGGCGACCTAGGAAAAAGTTAGGACATAAAAAATAAAAAAATGCTATCCATTCTGAACTACGGTATGACTTGATCCTCTTCACCAAGGTACGTAGGCAGCTTAGAGTTTCATTCTGAGTTCAGTCGAATAAATTCAAAAGATACATAATCCCCCAATCGCTGTCCGAATGAAGTACGATGAAATGTAATTCATTCAATCAGTATTTGAAAATCGAGCTGGGACATCACGCTTCTGTTAAACTTTGGATCTCATTTGATTTAAAGAGGGCAAGCCGCTATGCTAAATTGGTGTCTACAATGAACTGATTGATATCTTTTAAGGGGGATGCCAAGCATTTTCATTGAAGTTTGGGGATCCGTTATGCCTTCACGTTTGCCACACCTTCAAATTATTATGGTCTACCTTCATGATATTTCAAATTCAGAGATACCTGGACCCAAGATATTTGGTGAGAATGAAGCTCTTGAATTTCAATTTTTGACAATTAAAAAGGTCTTAAGATCTTAAGGCTCCCACACCAAGATACAAAGATTTTGGTGAAGTCGCGCTAATTTGAAACTGTCAGCATATCAGGAACCAAAGTTGACTTCGAAATATTATCTGAAACTATCCTTATGGCATTAAGTTTTGCATTTTGGATATATTATAGATTTTGAAGTCTAGTTTCCATGAAATTAAACGGTTCGTGATTTCGACATTCCTACATCAAGATACAAATATTTTGGTGAAGCTGTGCAAATCTGAAATCGTCGACGTGACAAAATTTGAAGTTAGCTTCAAAATAATATCTGCGATGATTTTCAACGTGTCCGATTCTGAATTTTGGATATGTCTTAGATTTTGAAGTCTAGTTTCCATGAAATTAAACGGTTCGTGATTTCGACATTCCTAAATCAAGATACAAATATTTTGTGAAGCTATGCAAATCTGAAATCATCGACGTGACAGAATTTGAGGTTAGCTTCAAAATAATATCTGGGACGATTCTCAACGTGTTCGATTCCGAATTTCATATGTCTTAGATTTTGAAGTCTAGTTTCCATGAAATTAAATGGTTCGTGATTTCGACATTCCTACATCAAGATACAAATATTTTGGTGAAGCCGTGAAAATCTGAAATCGTCGACGTGACAGAATTTAAAGCTAGATTCAAAATAATATCTGGGATGATTCTCAAAGTGTTTAAGACAAAATAAATCTTTGGCCCAGACAGTGTAATGGTCTATGCCTCAGATAAAATAAAGATTCAAGCAAGATGAAGTCATTAGCTTAGACAGTGTAATGGTCTTCGCGTCAAATGAAATGAAGTCTTTAGCTCGGACGGTGTAATGGTCTTCGCTTAAGACAAAATAAATCATTGGCCCAGACGGTGTAATAGTCTATGCCTCAGATAAAATGAAGTTAAATCTTCAAACAAGATGGAGTCATTAGCTTAGACGGTGTAATGGTCGTCGCTTAAGACAAAATAAATCTTTGGCCCAGACGGTGTAATAGTCTATGCTTAAGATAAAATGAAGTTAAATATTCAAACAAGATGGGATCATTAGCTTAGACGGTGTAATAGTCTTCGCTTCAAATAAAAAATGAAGTCTTTAGCTCAGACGATGTGATGTGTTCACCACGAACTTTTAATGGTCTTCACTGTGAACTTTTAAAAATCCTGACCACGAGCTTTTAAAGGTCTTTATTGCGAACTTTTAAAGGTCTTCAAGCTTAATAGCCAGCCACATTGAGAGTAATCTCTTCGGTAGTCGGGACACATTGAGAGTAATCTCTCCGATAGTCGAGCCACATTGAGAGTAATCTCTCTAATAGTCGGGCCATGAAAGTAATCTTTCCAATATTCGGGCAAGGATGAGTACTCATCCCTTTACACCTAAAATTGCATTCTTCATGCATGGAGGAATCTACTCTCACTTTCTTAACCTACAAAAAAAAAAAAAAAAAAAAAAAAAAAAAAAAAAAAAAAAGAGACAACAAAAGAAGAAAGACACAAGAAAATAAGAAGAAATTACCTTCGCATTAATGCTTCCGAGTCCACAAAACTAGACTCAAGTGGCTTGCGAAGACTGCGAATTGATGCTCAATAAATACGAGCACACGTGTTTATATAGATGGCAAAAGAGAACATTGGGAAGTCTGTTTCTCAATGTGGGAACGAGTACTAGGTAGACTTTGAAACAAATTCAAATAGGAATGATAAGCTTCAAATCTGTACAAAAAACATGGAGTCCGTTTTTTTTTTTTTTTGAAAAGTGTCCAATTCAAGGGAATTTGTACAAGTTCAAGGGAAAGTGTCCAAGTCCTACGTGTATTGTGATAAAGAAATTGAGTACTTTGATTTTTTTGAAAAGTGCTATGGAGTCCAATTCCTACGTGTACTGTGTAAGTGTCCAACAACAACTCTAAGACTATTTTGAATTCTAAGTGAAATATGTTTTATTGAATAGCCTTCTTCAACCTCTACAAATTATGCCTTACTTGAAAGTGGCATATCGATTGGCATTGGAGTATTTTCTTACCATTACTTCAAGTCTAGTCTTCAAAAGTTTAAAGACGCTGACAAGTCTTGAAGTAGGGGGCATTTGTAGGCATATAAATTTTATTAAAATTAAATTCATAAAATAATTTAGATTTTATTGATCCAAATAAATATTATGGGGTAATATAGTGGAATTATATATATATAAGTTCAATATATATGGGTTAAATAAATAAATCTTAATCCATTGAACTAGCCCATTTAATTGGGCTAAAAGTGATGAGCCCATCTCATTAAGCCCAAGATATTATCTTCCTAGAGGCCCAATTTGGTGTCACGTGTCAAATGATGTGGTGTGCCAAGTCAAACAAAAGAGCCAATAGGATCGTGCCACGTGTCAAAATGACAAAGCATGCCAAGTCACATTAAAAGGTCAATAAAATCACGCCACATGTGCAAGTGACATGTTCTGGCTAATCAAATGCGGCCTTGTCACTCTTCAATTTGATTGGTCGAAAATCATAACTCTTCCCTCCCACAACTATAAATAGGGGTCTTCTTAACTCAGAAAAAAATACCAGAAGTTATAACAAGAAGCAAGAGAGAGCTCGTGGATCAAACGCCCCAAATTTCTCTACAAGTTTCAAACTTCAAACAATCAAGTTCAAGTTCAAGAAATCAAGTTCAAGCTCAAGAACAAAGAACAATTCAAGTATTCAAGATCAAGAACGAAGTCAAATCAAGTACAAGGCGTTCAAGATCAAGGCTACTTGCTCGTGATACAATTCGTGGAAACAATCAAAGTGTTCGCGATGGATTAAATCAAAATTCAAATTCAAGATCAAGCTCAAAGACCCTTGAATTTATACTAGAAAGATAGAATCAGAGGATTCATAGAGATTGTACACTCAAATTACTTGAAATCAAATACTACGATTGTTGCAATATTTTTTCGGTCTTGATTTTATTTTCTCGACCCAAATTTATTGTCTATAGGATCGTTATAATTTAAAAAGTTAAATTTTTTTGATAATTTAGAGGGTAAAATATGTATTTAACAATCAAAAGTTTGAGAAATCTGGTTGAATGAACTTGTGAGTGCTATATGCACAGTTAAGTGACTTTTACGTTACAAACGAAAGAAATATGACATTACTAGCTAATATCAGATAGTTGAGTGACCATTTAAGTAATGAACTTTTGTTAATAAGTATTTGGTGGATTTTTCACACTATATATATATAGTATATCGCGTACGCATTTTTTATACATCTTTATAAACTTTTATATACCTACACACATAATGTACCAACCTTGTATAAAGTATATAACATTGTATAAAAGTGTATAAGCGTCTCTAAACGAACTTTTTCTACGATTTTCAGTTGTAATTTTTGTTCAAAACTAGTCCAACAAATGGCTTCAAAGTTTAAAGACAATCTCCTCAGACTATTTTTAATAAGTCTAAACAATACCTACTCCAAATTTCTCGTGAAATCATATTTAAAATTTAAACTCATTTATTTAAGCTTGTTCAACAATGGCGTATTATCGCAAAAAAACTAGTTTAACCATCCAAATACCTACTCCAAATTTCTCATGAAATCATATTTAAAATTTAAACTCACTTATTTAAGCTTGTTCAACGATGGCGTATTACCGCAAAAAACTAGTTTTAACCATCCAAATGAATTTGATTTGTTGAACTAATGTTTGAGTCATAATTATTGATTCGGAGATTGAGTTAGAAGCTTGAGCTTTAAAAAAAACTCGAATAGCAATTTCGACATCCTATTTGAAGTTGAATATTGAATTTTGGACTATTATTTTTGGGCTACATCTTTGCAGCCACCTGAATGCAATTTATGTGTGTGAATTCTACTTATGTGTATATTCTCTTTTTTATGCGGTGGTGTCGGGCTCAACATTCACTCACTTTGGTCATTCGATTGGTTCCTGCTATCTCCCACCAGTACAATTACCGATAACTTTGTCAATCAAAGTTTGGATACATCAGAAGAAATTGCTTAAAGAAAATTTTGCCCCCGCTGAAATTTGAACCTAAGATCACATGGTTCATCTTCCACTGCATTGACTACTAGGCAGTGACGGAACCAGAATTTTACTAAGGGGTGCTAAAATAAAATAAAATAAACACACATAAGAAAAAAAAAAAGGAATCAACATATAGTACATATATATTATTTCATCAAGTACTTGCTATTTCTTACTAACATAAGTCCGTATAACTTTATTTAAGAGGGCTCAAACAAATAAAGAAAAATCAGCTCTAAGATTTTCCTTATCTTTGTTGGAAATTACATTAGCTTATTAAAGAGGTAATAGTCAATTAGATATTAAGGTAGTGCACAATTTGTCATCATGGTGATTGAAGCTACCCAAGATCCCCATGTTTTATATACATATCAAAGTCTAAAATGCAAAGTTGGGATCAATATGAAGCAAATGCCAATTCCCTCTACAAAAAAATGTCAGATGGAATATAGTACTCTTTCTGAGGATGTCCATGTCATGCAGGATAAATCAGAACTAGCCTTCTTTTTAGGTAACTAATTTCACTTATTTCCGACAATTATACATAATTATCTTTTACGTGATCTAAAATTATAAAACTTCGTTTATACAATCAATATATAAAGATTAAACTCATAAAGAAAAGTGATTAGAGAACCTTTTCATTATTCTTTGTTTGAAGCCTCATTCTTTCTATCTCTTTCTTGGTGCCCTTTTCCCATTCTTTTTATATAGTTTTCCACCAAGTCTCCTTAATGTATTTTTGTAATTGACCCATGGCACCATTTCACTTCACTTTTTCTCTATTCATTTTTGTATAGATATCAATTTCTTTTTCGTATTTTGTGAGATTCAGTTTGGTATAGATATGAGATGGATTAGACCAAGCTTTTCTTACATTTGTTTACATTAAGGCCATGGTGCTCTGTTGTGCCTACCACTTAAAGGTTACAACACTAGCCGCTACTAGCAGTTGTATTATAATTTTTTTCAATTAGTTGGAAATTTGGTGGTACAATCTTTAATGATGACTCTAAAATCTAATTAGAGAAATATATTCTTTCTCCTATTTTACAAATTTAGAAGATCTAAAGGTACACAAAAGTTTTCATTCACAATTGCTCTAATACCATAATAACATCCTTTCCATTGTCGCAAAAACGCAGGATAAGGCTGTGCATAATAAATCTTAGTGGTCCGACCTTTCTGTGAACCTCGCATATAACACGAACTTAGTATGCTGGGCTGCACTTTTTATCCTTGCCACCGTTCGTATGTATATCATATGCCTTGATATATTGATCACTAAGTCACACACTTGAGTATTTAATTTGTTTATGTTGAACTCCATTTTCTTTATGATGGTTAATAGTGATAGGGATATATCAAGATTTTATGGCAACCACTAGCATCTTGTCTGTCAATTCACTTTCTTTTTAACATAAGACAAAAAAGGAGAAGAAAAAGAAAGGAGTAAATTTTGGTGAATAACGAGATGGAACTAGAAGGAACTTGGCATTTTGTTTTATGGATCTGCCCCTTTACAAAACTTCTCACGTTAAAGAAAAATGAGACATAGGACCAAAAAATTTACTCGTACTCGATGTTACACCGAATCTATATATAAATTGTATCTTATGAACTTTTATCACTAAACTCATTATGTGGTTAAATGATATGTACAACAACAACAACTCAGTGGGATCCCACAAGTTGGGTCCGGGAAGAGTAATACATACGCAGACCTTACCCTTACCCTTGGTATATGATGCGAGCAAGAATTTCCAGTAGGGTATGAGGTTTGGTATATATCAAAATTTTGGAGCTACAGGGTGGTGAATAGGTTTGAAGAATTTCGTGCAGTCTCTTAATATAGTTGTCTTTCACTGTTTTAAGAAGTCACTTTCACATTCACTAACATTGTCCATAGTATGTTTTGCCCTATACATGCACCAAAATGTGAAAGCCTAGGCCTTGCTAGTAGCCTTTTTGTTCCATCAATTTTCATCATTTTTTTTTTCTACCCTTTTTCTTCTATATAAGCACAAAACATGTTCACCCTCTTTCTTCATTCCAAATTCCAACATTACTCCTCTCCACCTTAAACCTCCAAGTATCACCTCTCCCACCACCTACACTAAGTTATCTTCGTTTTATTATAGTGGTGTCTGGATCAGTTTTATTATAGTGGTGTCTGGATCAGCTTGCACGCACTTGTACGCACATTATATTATATTCGATTTGGATTTTGAGATGTCGGCAAGAGGTTGTGAAGGAGTATGTGTGAAGCCAGACATGACCAAGAATGCAAAAACAAGCATGTTTCAAAAGCAAAACTCTACAAAAAGTGTTGATGGTACTACTAATAAAGCAAAAGGTACCACAACAACTTGTAGCTTCAAGATGCCAAGTAGATCAGAATTATCTCCTATTAAACTTTTCAAACACATTGGAGGAAAAATGGTTGCAGTCGTGAAGATGATGTCTTCAAGGAGAAGTTGTAGGAAAGTTACTAATTCCTCTGAAAAAGCAGCAATTTCTAAGTCATTGGTTACTCCAAATATTGATTCTCATAGGGCTGAGGCAATTGATGATTGTATTCAGTTCATCAATATGTCTTCTTCCTTGCCAAGATCTAATTCAGTATCCTAAGGAATGGAAAAATTCTTGATAAGGAGCGCTTTATAAGGTGGCCAAATTTGTGGTCTTGTTTGTGTAAGTTGGGGACATTTTCAAAATTAGACATATGGTGCTGAATTTCAAACTTCAAATTACGTAAACATTTTCGAACTTCAGACCGTTGATCTAATCAAAAAGTGGCAAATTTTAAAATATAAAGTCACAATATTGGCTATTTTGTAAATCATGCCCTTTTTACTTCTTAGTAGGGCTGCTCAGCGTGAATCCGAGTTAATCTGGTCAGTAATTTCAAATTTGGATGTATAAAAATAAAATATAGTTGAGTATCTTCTCCTAGGTTGTTTTGAATTTTGATGGGTGAATTACTCTGGTAAGAGTTTAAGAAAAATATGAAATGATCTGATCATGTTCAATCATTAATTAATTGTTAGCCAATCAACAAATCCAATTTATATATTTTAGTGGCGTAGTCAAAAATTTTAATAAAAGGATTCAAACAATGCAAACTGCAAAGTATATGAATGCACTTAACTATCAAGGGGATTCAACAATTCACATAAATAAAACAAATTATTTTGTTTTGTTTAATTTGTAACGGAGAGAATTCAACTGAACCCCATTAAATATGTACACTTCGCTCTGCCAGTCGTACATTCATCTCGACTCTCGACCATTATATATAGTAGTAGGGTTAGGAAAAAGGAGTAGTAAATGTACTCACCAATTTAAGATTTTGAAACTATTTCCTATTTTAATCGATCTTAATCAAAATGGTCACTACTAATGTTCTTTTAGTTACACGGTCAATAAGTAATTATATCACAGAAGATCGATAAATAAAATAAATAAAAATTTTGTCCCGTTATTTTTCTTTATTCAAATTAAAATTGGTTATAACAATCAATGTTATGCAAGCTACTTGATAATTATAATAGTGTGGGGATAGCAGATGGAGATAAAGAGTATGCAAGCTAATTCGAACATCGTATTAAAAATAAAATAAATGAATGAATAGTTCTCATAATGGAATTTAAAATTGTTTCCATGATTGTTGTCACCATAATGCTAAATTCTCCATAAAATTCTATTTGCGGAAAAAATAGATGGACAAAGTTATTTGATATATATATTAAAAAATAACAAAAGTTGAAATATATGCAAGTATATTCGAACACCGTTGTGATAAAAAATGAGATAAATAAATGAATGATTCCCACAACAGCAGGTTAATTCAGAATTTTATTTTCCTTTTAATAACGGAACTCGTGATTGTTGTCATGATTGCAGTCACTAGACTGCTAAGTTCTTCATAAAGCTCCATTTATGCATATATTACTTGAGGGTCAAATTTTGCCAACTCGGAACTTTTGCTTTATGGTTAGTCACTGACCGAGGAGGCATTACGAAGACAAGTTATACTTTCCTAGTACGATCACTCCTAGATAGGAGCGGTGCCTGAATTTGAAGTTTATTGTGTTTGATCAGTGTATGTGTGTATATATTAAATATAAAATTCACATATATAATATGAAAAACTTTGACGAAGCGCGTGTCAGATGATACCTCAAACTAATGAGCGTCTTCGTCACCGAACCTGAAGCCCTAGAAATGAAAAATATTTTGGCAATAATGTTTTATCCCGTAGTAATTAACTTAACCGACATAAATTTGAATTAGTCGTGTCGGTACTGATTGACCAAAAAGTATAACTTTCGGTTAAAACTGTTGTATTTATATAATGATGGGTTAAACCTAGTTAATGATAATATCACTAGATGCGGATCCTGAAAGTGTGGATTATATGGGACAAATCTAGTGGAAGATTGACAATAACATGCATTAAATATTCCAAAAAGTATGGGCAATAATGGAGGAGTAACTAACAATAAATAGCAATAAATGACATTTAAGTAAATAGGGGGAGTGATTCATCAAATAAAGAATGAACTAGATGATTGTTCCTCCTGACAATGATGAGTGACAAATAAATCCTAGAATGTTCGAACTATTCTCAAATCTGATGGAAAAGTATGGAATAATATGAACAAGAATCTTGATGAAAGGTAATGTTTGTATCTTTGCTAGAGGGAGAGAATATTTCTCCGAAATCTGTTCTTATCCCGTGAATATTACATACCTCTTTTCCTACTTTTGTCCTCTTTATATTGGACATATCCCCAGTAAATCCTAATAGTACATGTGCAGAAAATATTCTTTAGAATATTCTCCCTATTATCCTATTCTAAAAACTAGCTGTTACGATTCTTTCCGCGGACCTCGTCCTCGAAGCATCCCGACTACGAGTTTCGCCATTTCCTGATCGACCATGACTGATTTTTCCTCAATACTTCCTCGCCCTAAGTGTTCCGTGGTAGATTTCGACCTATACAGTTAGTCCCTCCACTTATTGAGGTCCTCGATGAGTGGACTTTGTTGGTTACGGTCGAAGAGAGACGAGTGGGACGGGCAGTTAAGTTTTGGACGAGCTGGAAATGTGGCCTTTCGTGAGCCGCAACTTTTGAGGTTGCATCATTTCTGCACTAGAATGACATCATGATATCATGCGTCATTATGATGCATTTTCCCGATGCTTTGCGTCGTTTCCCGTGCGACTGTCAGTTGGAGCTGCCATTTCGATTCCAATGCTGGACAATGATGGCATAATCTCTTGGTTTTGATGCTCGAAATCTTATAAATAGAGGTGTGATGACATTCATTTGTTCTTTACGTGTTTTTCTCATCAAACCTTGTGACTTCTTCTTCTTCCTCCCTTGCCGTGAGTCATTTTTCCTAGTTTTAGAGCTTCTTGTTGCTTCTAATCCTTCTTTGCCTGAATAGCCTTTCTCTCATCGAAAATATGTCTAATTATCCTCTGGTTCTGGTGTGGGAACTGACATGTCCCTTTGGCGGTGCTTAT
Source organism: Nicotiana knightiana (assembly GCA_005239525.1). Lineage (NCBI taxonomy): Eukaryota > Viridiplantae > Streptophyta > Magnoliopsida > Solanales > Solanaceae > Nicotiana > Nicotiana knightiana. The sequence continues at coordinate 11,282 of ML412017.1, read as the reverse complement.
TCCTCCTCACGTTGATGGCGTTTCCGTCGCCAATGAAGATGAGAACTTTCCTACTGTGGAGGAAATAATTCCTCATAGTGAGAAGTTAGGTCTAATTTTTCGAAGGCACCTGAAGACGAGCCCGAAGTTTCTAAGTCGGCAATGAAAGAGGCCGATCTAGCAGAGCTTAGGGCAAAATTCTACATTCCTGCCCGCATCAACTTGGTCCTAGCAGGGCGTGATGCGGTACAAATCCACCGCCCCGGATATTGCGCGTTTTATGCATATCCCTTACAGGTTGGCTATGTTCTTCCTCCTCTACCTTTGGCGGAGGAATTCTGTCGCTACTATAGTGTGTGCCCGTCTCAACTATCCCCATATATCTACAAGCTTATCAGGATGCTTACTAAATTTGCGGAGTTAGCCGGGGTCGATATTATAATCCGACATCTGATGCATATCTTCGCCCCTAGTTTCTATAAGGGGACAATGTTGAACCTTCGCCATCGAGGAGGCAAATGCCTGGTGGTGATGATGGAAGACAAGGCAAATCGTCAGTTCTGGCACAACTTATTCTTTGTTAGAACCGAAGATGTGGTGGCCAACGCGGTCGGCTTCCCTAAGACTTGGAACTACACTCACGAGTGTCTATTCTTCTTTTGTTAAAACATTTGGTCTGTCTGCTTTAGTCATAGGCCCTGAAATTTTATCCCTTCTTTGTGTAGTCAAGACCACGCCCCCTCCTATGGTCGGGGACATTTCTGACTGGGTTGGCTAGATTCTGCCTCACATCGTGGGAATTCATGAGTGGCCGGGCTTTTTCAAGAAGTTCAGGCGTGCTCCTTCCTTGGCCGGTGAGTTTATCAATATATGTTTTTGTTATTTTGGCTTCTTGGTCATCTACTTATTGTAGTTTGCTCTTGGTGGTGATGATAACCTTGCTTTGATTTTTTCTTTTTCAGCCTGAAGATCTACGAGGAGGCCGAGGGATCCTACTCCTACGTTTCGTAAGAGGAAGCCTGACTCCTCTTTGGCATCTATTCCCGCTATGACCGCGGCTAGACCTGCTCGATCATCTGATTTTGTTCCTTCCTCAACCACAGGTCTTCTCGATCGTCGACCCCATCTACTGCTACCTCAGCATCAGTTCCTTCTCTGCCTGCAGATATTTCGACAGCGGAGCTTCTGGCTTTCCCTTTGCACCGTCTAGTGGACGAGGAGGAGGAGGAGTCACTGAACGGAAAGAATTTGGTCCCCCGTAAGAGAAGATTGGTGGATGTTGATGATGGGGTCGCCTGGGATGTGGATTCAGCAAGGGATGATTTTGTCATCTGTGAGACGACGGCAATAATATTTGAAAATGACGTCGAACTGGCATCTGATGTTCCGATGTCGATGGAGGCTGTTGAGGGCATACCTCTTCCTTTTGCGGTGGTTGGAGCCGAAGGGTCGGCCATTGTGGCTTCTGATAATTTGCGGTAGGAGGGGCCGTCGACTTCGCAGCTGGCTAACGATGCTTCTTTTCCGGACGAGGGGATAGGAAAAGACATTGTCGAGGATGGCTATGAGACGGGTTCTGATCTCGATGGTGACGAGATGAGATGATAGAGGAGGGATTTACCCAGATGGCGGTGAGACTGGAAGGGTCCACGCGAACTATTGCGATCCTCATGGATCGGGATTTATTAAAAGATACTGTGAACATGGTTCCCGCCCTCTGTCCCCTTTGTTCCGACGTGGAGAGTCGAACTCTCCAAGAGCTGAAAGATGTTACCTTATCGAGGAGCTGACCTCGCTCTCAGGGTAAGTTTTTCGACGCTTTTGTTCGTTATGCTCAACATTTAGGATTTGTTCTTACTCTGTTTTTTTTCTTTTTCTTTCTTTTTTCAGACCGTGATCTTGGAAATTGAATGTTCCCGAAGAGAGGAGCGGCGTAAGGCAGTTTTTATGAAGTCGCGATAAAAATACCGCAAGTACCGTGGCAAGCACGGGGAAATTTGTAGGCGGTTTGGTGAGAGCGGCAATTTCTAGGCTCTTTGAGATGAACTGAAGGAGAAGGATGACGAGCTGGTGAGGGTCATCAAGAAGTGTAGCGTCCTCGAGGGTATGCTAAGAAATAAAGAGGAAGAGCTTGAGGTTTGTAGGGGATTCGAAACCCAGTGCGTCGACCTCCAAGACCAAGTGGTTTCTCTGCGCGCCCAACTTGAGGAGTCTTAATTCAAAGCGGATGCTCTAAGCGGCAAGGTCGCGGAGAAGGCAGAGGACCTTTAGAAAGCTGATTTTGCTCGGTCGGGGGCTTAGAGGACGGTGGAAGCTTTGGAGGTAGTGATCCATATTCTTTGCTTTGAACGAGAAAGTGACTTGGAGACGGCCAGGCTTAAAGAAGAGCGGCTTGATGAGAGGATTAGGGAGTTAGAGAAAGACAACTCCCTCCTTCAGGACTAGGTAGGCTCAAATGCTTGCATAGCCGTAATCTTCCCACACTTCAAATATCCCAAATGTTCCCTAGAGCTTGTACGAGGAATGAATTCACGTTGAGACCCAGTTGGACGTGTTTCGAGATTTGCATGTTGCCGGGTTTGTTCCTGGGTACGCCCTTGAAGATGCTCGTGTTAAGGCCCGTGAAGCTCGAATCGCTTGTGGATATGATCCTGCTACGCCGGAGGCCGGTGACAATGAGAGGGACGTGGATGTGGATCAGATTGAAGAGGATTCCTGGTACGAAGACGTGTACCCTAAGGGTGGTTGTGATAGTGATGGAGCAGTTGGTCAAGCTGATGTCATTGATGGTCCTGGCGGAGACCAATAGTTTTTCTTTTTCCTTCATTTATTTTGTTGCAAACCTGTGCGTTTATTGTAGGCGTCTTTACAAGCCTTTGTAAAAATATTCTAAGTATGAAATTTCGACTTTGTTACCTGTACTTGATTCTTTTTCTTTGGTTCGCGCTTGTTTGCTTTTTGATTTTCTTAGCCGTAATCATTTAGCTCAAATAAGGTTGAACACATCCTAAGTTTAATTATGGCCGAGGATCAGCAGGTGTTAGCTCGAGTGAGGTCGAACAAAAAGCTAAGTTTGATTATGGCCGAGGGCCAGTAGATGTTAGTTCTAACGAAGTCGAACATGTCCTATATTTAATTATGGCCGAGGGCTAGTTAGGTGTTAATCCAAACGAGGTTGAATATAACCTATATTTAGTTATGGACAAGGACCAGTTAGGTGTTAATTTGAACGAGGTCGAATATAACCTGTTTAGTTATGGTCGAGGTCCAGTTAGGTGTTAATTTGAACGAGGTCGAATATAACCTATGTTTAGTTATGGCCGAGGGATAGTTAGATATTAATTCGAACGAGGTCGAATATAACCTATGTCGAGGTCCAGTTAGGTGTTATTTCGAACGAGGTCGAATATAACCTATGTTTAGGGCCAGTTAGATGTTAATTCGAACGAGATCGAATATAACCTATGTTTAGTTATGGCCGAGGGCCAGTTAGGTGTTAATTCGAACGAGGTCGAATATAACCTATGTTGAGTTGTGGCCGAGGTCTAGTTAGATGTTAATTCGAGTGAGGTCGAATATAACCTATGTTTAGAAAGATATGCCTCTATGTGCAACATTTGTCGACGTTGCGAACTTTAAGGCAATGTTGCCTTGGTTGTATATCCGGAGAAATAGAAATAAACTTCATACATTTGTGCTTTGTTCATACACTTGGAGAAATTTACATTTTTTTTCGGGAGTTCGCTGGCGTTCCAGTTCTAGTCCCAGTCCCAGTTTGTCTAGTCCCTTCATTGGTTGACCTGGAGGATTCTTTAGAGGTCGAGCAATAAATAAGCTATCATGTGCCTCCGTATGAGCGCACTTCGGCTTGAAGTGTCCCATTTGTCGCCTCGTTAAAAACCTCCTTGAGAAAACCCAATTGGGACAAAACTCAAGTGAGGGGAAAAAGAGTACGACTTGGGGGACGCTTTATCTCTTAAAAGTTGAAGTACTTGAGGTGGGTAATTTTCTAGTTGTTTGGTAGCAGCTTTCCTTCCATTGTTTCTAGTTGTAATGACCCTTTGTTCGAAAATGTTGCCGTGATTTTGTACGGGCCATCCCGATTAGTTCCCGGTTTACCTTCCCGTGGGTCTTTGCTTGCTCGTATTTTAGCTTTAAGCGCGTAGTCCCCGACTTTGAGTGGCCTAACCTTTACCTTTTTGTTATAATAGCGATCTGCTTGTTGTTTTTGGGAGATCATCCTTACGTAGGCCATATCTCTTTGTTCTTCGACTTCGTCGAGCTCTTTCCTTCTGCTTTCATCGTGCCTTGGTCCGCTCTCGTGGGAGTATCTTAGGTTGGGCTCTTTGAATTCGACCGGTATTAATGCATCAGTCCCATAGACTAATAAGTAAGGCGTCTCTCCTGTGATCGTCTTCAGCGTTTTTCGGTAGGCCCATATTACTTCTGGTAATATTTTTGGCCACAACCCTTTGGCATCTTCAAGTTTTTTCTTCATGATGTTCAGTATCGACTTGTTGGAAGACTCCTCTTGTCCGTTACCCCCGGGATGATATGGTGTTGAGAGTATTCTTTTGATATGCCATTTTTCAAATTCAGCGACCTTCTTCCTGTAAATTAGGGTCCGTTGTCGCAGTTGATCTCTTTGGGGAGGTCGAATTAGCATACAATGTTTTTCCATATGAAGGCGATCACTTCCTGTTCGCATATTTGGGTGAATGTTCCTGCTTCTACCCATTTCGAGAAATCATGAGTCAAAACCAAAAGGAATCGTACGTTACCTCGTCCTGTCGGGAGGGGGCCATCCCCATTTGATGAACGTCCAAGGGGAAGTTACTGAATGGAGGTGTTTGCCTGCTTGGTGAATCATTGGGCATACTTTTGGCATTGCTCGCATTTTTTCACGAAGTCCGTGGCCTCTTTTTTCATGGTGGGCCAGTAAAACCCTGCCCGTATGAGGCATCTGACCAAAACCCGATTTCCAAAATGAGCTTCGCAATGGCCTTCGTGGACCTCTTCAAGAATGTTCCGCGTTTGATTTGGGCCCAAGTATTTTGCCAGAGGACCGCCGTACATTCTCAGTTTCTTGGCCTCTTTTTTATCACCTAGGAGTACGCCGTCCTGCAAATATGTGACAATAAGGTTGCGCCTGTCCCAAGTCAGGTTTATGGTTCTTACCTCGATTAGGTCTATCGATGAGTTAAGAAGATCGACTACACTTCTATCTCCGGTTGCAATGTTTTTGGTGGCTTCGGCTAATTTGGCGAGACCTTCTACCTCGGTATTATGTGTTCGGGGGATTTGGTCGAATTGGCATTCGTGGAACTCGGGCAGCAGCTTGCAGATCGGTCTAGTACTTTTGCAACCTTTGTTACTTGATTTTAAAAGCTCCTGTGACTTGGTTGACAACGAGTTGAGAATCACAACGTAGTCTTAGCCGTTTCGCTCTGTATTTGAGTGCTAGTATCAACCCTGCAATTACGGCCTCATACTCGGTCTCATTGTTAGTTATGTACGGGCACCTTATGGACTGGCGAATCAATTTGCCAGTTGGGACTTCGAGTGCGAGTCCTAGTTCGGACCCTGATGCGTTGGACGCGGCGTCAGTGTACATGACCCAGATGTCTTGTGTTTGGGGAAAAGTGTGGACAATTTCTTTTTCGACTTCGGGCATTATTTTTGCGTCGAAGTCGGCGACGAAGTCTGCAAGGACTTGTGACTTTATCGATGTTCGCGGTTGATATGTGATATCGTGCTTGATCGGTTCGATGATCTATTTGGCCAACCTTCCCGATAGCTCGGGTTTATGCAAAATGCTTCTTAGGGGGGAAGTCGAGATGACCGAGATAGGGTGGCAATGGAAATATGGTCTAAGATTTTGTGAAGCTACGACTAAGGCCAGAGCCAGCTTTTTCAGGTGAGGGTATCTCAGCTCGGTATCGATTAGTGTTTTGCTAATGTAATAGGTGGGAGACTGTGTACCTTTATTTTCTCGGACCAGGACTGCGCTCACAACTACATCAGATATGGCGAGGTAGACGAGGAGATGTTCCCCCGACTCTGGTTTGAAAGTAATGGCGGCGATGAAAAATATGCTTTAATTCCGTCAGGGCTTGGACGCAATCAGAAGTCCATTGGAGGCCGTTATCCACGTCGAAGAATCTGTGACACCTATCTGATGATCGCGAAATGAATCTTGTAAGGGCGGCGATACGTCCAGTTAATCTCTGAACCTTTATTTTTGGTAGTTAGGTGTTCTGGTATTCCTTCGATGGCTCTGATTTGATCAGGGTTGACCTCGATCCCTCGTTGTGCATCAGGAAACCTAGAAATTTTGCGAGGTCACGCCGAATGCATACTTTTTGGGATTCAGTTTCATTCCGTACTGTCTGAGTATGTCGAAGGTTTCTCTTAAGTGGTCGATGTGATACTCTTTCCTCTTGTACTTGACCAGCATGTCGCCTATATAAACGTTCATCATTTTGCGGAGTTGGTTTTTGAACATCCTCGTCGCTAACCTTTGGTAAGTTTCCCCTGCGTTCTTCAACCCGAAGGGCATGAACCTGTAGCAGTACGTCCCTTGATGGGTGATGAAAGTGGTTTTCTCCTGTTCCTCTTCTTCCATGAGGATTTGATTATAGCCCGAGTAGGCATCCAAGAAGCTTAGTAGTTCATGCACGGCCGTTGCGTCGATGAGTTGGCCGATATGGGGTAACGGAAATGAATCTTTGGATCATGATTTGTTAAAATATGTAAATTCTACGCACATCTTCCATTTCCCATTCTTCATTTTCACCATGACCACGTTGGCGACCCATTTGGGGTATTTCAACTCCCTAATGGATCCCTTTTCCAATAGTTTTTCCACCTCTTCGCGTGCCGCATTATTAATTGCGGAGTTGAACTTACACCTAACTTGCCTCATCGGGGGATATAATGGATCGACATTCAGCTTGTGCGTGGCGATTTTCTTCGGGATGCCTGGCATATCTGCATGGCTAAAAGCAAACAAGTCCGCATTAGCAGTTAAGAATTGAAAAAATTTACCTGGTTCCTGAAGCTTGCAGCCGATGTAAGCTCTCTTGTTGTGGTCGTTGTTGTCTAATTGAACGGGGTCGAGGTGTTCTACGGTTGATCCCACGGCTCTGACCGTATCGGGATCTCTAATGATGTTTTCTCTATCATCCTTCATCAACCTCGACCTTGTTGATTGCTATGCCTCTTTTTCTTTGTCCTTCGTTTGTTGAGTGACCATGCAGTCTAGAGCAATGCGGTAGAATTCCCAAGATGTGCGTTGTTCCCCTCGTATACTGAATATTCCCCATGGAGTTGGGAATTTGATGACTTGGTACAAGATGGAGAGAATGGCTCTCATGGCGTGTATCCATGGTCGCCCGATTATGGTGTTGTATGATGTGTCCTGGTCCATGATATTGAATGTGGTTTCCAGAGTGATGCCACTAGACAGGACAGGGAGTGTGATCCCGTCAAATGTTCGCTCTACTGTTAAAACCTATTAGCGTGATGCAGCGCGACAATATCTTATCCTCGTTTCATTTCTGATAGTACTAGATGGTGGATAATGCACATGCCACTCTCATCGTCTACCATAATGCCTCACATCGGTATCTAAAATTCGTAAAGTGATAATAAGGGCATCATAGTGAGGGAAAACCAAACCGTTGGTATCTAACTTATCGAAGATGATACTTTCTTCGAGTTCATCATACCATTCGTGGATGATTGACCGTTTGAGCTTGTGGGTTGTGGTGAACTTCACACTATTGATGGAAGCATCATCATCGCCGCCGATGATCATATGGATGGTGAGGGTGGTTTCGGTGATCCCTGATGTTGTTCACAACCTCTGGCAAAGTTGATCCTTCCCCAGTCGCTCAGCAACTGTTTGAGGTGTCCCTGTCGTACATGTTTACGGCCTCTTGTCTTAAGGCGATGTAATCCTCAATTTTGTGCCCTCGATCTTGGTGGAACTCTCATAGGGCGTCCGACTTTCTGGTACTCGGGTCCGACCTCATCTTTTGCGGCCACTTCACCTTTGGACTGAGCTTCTCCAAGGAGTAGACTATTTCTGTAGGTGACACACAAAAATTGTGAGCATATAATAAATGAGGCATACCTTTTTTGTTCCGGTGAGTCCCTGTTCTTGATCGGGGCGGGCCATCTTTGTGGTGAAAGGAGGATGGAATGGCGGTTCTGACATATGGTAGATGTCATTCCTTGTTTGGTCTCCGATCTACAAGGTCCCTTCTAATATCATTTCTTTGATCTTTTTCTGGATTCGTCTTTACCAAGGCCAGTCGATGAGTTGGCCTATTGAGGTCGTCCTCGTCCGCTCCGACCTCAGCACAATACGCGTTGTGTATTTCATCCCAAATAGTCATGGGTACTTCATAAGCCGACTGAGTAACTTTCTTGTTGCCCTTGAACCATTTCTGCTCAACCCGTTCTGAAAAGCTGCGATCGCCATCCCTTCCGATACATTCGGCAAGGTCATTCTTACTTGGTTGAACAGGGTGAGGAAGTCCCTCAATCCCTCTCCCGGAGACTGTTTAATAGCAAATATGTCATTTACTCTCACCTCGGCCTTTTTGTCCCCAACATGGGGCGCTACGAACTTGTCGGCCATTTCTTCAAAGGTTTTAATGGAATGCGCAGGAAATTGTGAATACCATGTTAACGCTCCTCCCATGAGGGTCTTGCCGAATGTTTTTAACAAAATGGAGGATATTTTTTCCTTGGCGAGATCATAGCCTTTCAGGGCGGTGATGTACTGAGTCACACGGCCTTCGGGTTCGGTCGCGCCATCATATATTTTAGATAGGGTGGCATTTTAAAGGTCTTTGGTATGGCATGTGGGGCAGCATCATCACTATACGGTTGCTCGACGAACCGACTGGCATCTCTCTTCGGAAAGAGATTTGGGGCGCCGATAAGTGATCGACTCTTTCTTGGTGTTCTCTCATTTGGTCCTGAAGTGCTTTATTCTCGTTCTTCATTTCCTCCATCCTTTTCAAAATGGTTGCGAGAGTGTTATCACCTGCACTACTAACGACATTGTGAGTAATACCTGTCGTTGGAGGAGGAGTAAATTGATCATGCAGCTCATCCGCTGGTGGTATAACGCAATTCATCGCATTTTCTGTAGCCGTGTCCCGAACAGGCTTATGGAGGACGCTGGTTAGCGTGTCAGTTAGCCAAGCCTCAAGGAGCTTTTTTATTGCTGGTGGAATCTCCTCCACCACGGATGTAGAGGCTCCCTTACCAAGAGGTTTTGTGATGCTACAGTGAGGAGGGGGTGACCCACCTCGCCTGGGGGAGGCATTGGGCATTGCGTCATTGTCCACTGCTTCAGAGATCTCATTGATGATGTTCATGTGGTTGGTTGGGAGGTCACTCATTATTCTCGTTCTTTCTTCTTTGTTACCTGCATAATAGATCTGTGCATACAAAGAAATGGGATCTTGTTCTTGCTTTCTCCTTTTTTTTTTGTTAGCGATCCGTGTTAGTTATAGATCTAGAGGAAACTAAAAATTTAACTAGGAAATACCTACAGACGGCGCCAAATTGTTTGACCAAAACGTATAACTTTCGATTAAAACTGTTGTATTTATATAAGGGAAAACATGTCACATATACACTCTACTTTAGTATATTGTTCACATCTACCCTCCATTATACTATTGGGCCACATCTACCTTACCTTTAGCCAAACTTTTTAAAAATACCCTACACCTACCAGAATACCACCAAATTAAAAAAATAATTATTTAAAAAAAATACATTAACCCACAACCCATGAAACCCGTCATATAAGACTGAGAATGATGGTGGCAGTAGAATTAGTAAAAACTTATATTTTTGGTTCTTAGTTGTTCATGGTTCCATTAGGATGTCACGTTATTACTTTCGATTTTTTGTGTGGCGATAATATGTCATCCCTTTGTCTAATGTAATGCACACTTGATAGTTAGTTTGTATGTTTGCTTTAACCGTACTTGTGTTTGGTTAATACATGAAGTTAGTGTACTTACGTTGTTAAGTTACTTTCCAACTTGTTGGTGTACTTTCTTTCATTATTGATGAATTCCTTAGACTGTCGCTTGATATTAAATTGAATCTCCTCTAATTATTTTCTATTTTTTGTTCATTATAGGTTCAGTTGTTACTAAGAATTATGAGTATTACATCCCATAGCTTGGAATCTAACTTTGGTTCTTAAGGCGTGATTTGGCGATAATTACTCGTTGCCTAAATGCTTAAAGTAGAATAAGAAAATCATGGTGCATAAATAATCATGAACAAAGGCTCACTATTGGAGGAAGAAATACCTTGGTAGATACCTTAAGACTTCAGAACTATCAACCTAATAAGATGTTATAAACATTCAAGCCATGGTGGAAAGAAAATCATAGTAGATGCTCGGTATAGTTCGACATGGAGGAAAAAATTAAGAGAAAAGCTAGCAGAAGAAAAGAGAAATTGGAAAAGGTATAATATAATATACATACAATAAGGATAGTAAATGAAATAGGACTAAATATATAAATGAATATATGGTTGTCGGTATTTTTATGTCTTTCACTTTTTGAGTTCAACAAGTGACAATGAAGGAGATGAATAATCTATGAGAAAAAAATGCAGTAAATAAAGGGTTTTAACGGATTATTAATGGGTTTTAAAATAAAATAAGTGTTTTTCTAATTTGTTGCCTTTCGCTAGGTAGATGGTGTTTTTAAAAAGTTTGGCTAACGGTAAGGGTAGATGTGACCTAATAGTATAACAGAGGGTAGATGTGAACAATATACCAAAGTAGAGGGATATATTAGGTCATTTTTCCTTTACCTAATGATGGGTTAAACCTAGTTAATGGTAATATCTCTAAATGCGGATCCTGAAAGTGTAGATAATATGGGACAAATTTAGTGGAATATTGACAATAACATGCATTAAATATTCCAAAAAGTATGAGTAATAATGGAGGAGTAACTAGCAATAAATAGCAATAAATGACATTTAAGTAAATAGAGGGAATGATTCATCCAATAAATAATGAACTAGATGATTTTTCCTCCTGACAATGATGAGTGACAGATAAATCCTAGAATGGTTGAAATATTCTCAAATCTGTTGGAAAAGAATGGAGTAATATGAACAAGAATCTTGATGAAAATGTAATGTTTGTATCTTTTTTAGAGAGAGAGAATCTTTCTCCGAAATCTAAAACTTGTTGGTTGATTTCCCAATGCACACGCAAGTGTACGTGGTCGACAAGTAACATAGGA
>ML412013.1:0-10097 GCA_005239525.1 Nicotiana knightiana | reverse complement strand
TTAAAGGTATGATCCCCAATTTGAGTACTACCTCTAGGTCGTTCATCTCGATCTTTTCTGGATCTAGACGAGGATGAGATTACATCTCTTCCTTGTAGTATATAGACCGACCTAGTGTTTTCAAACCTGGGGCGGATATCGCGTCCCGAGGGTCCTAAGTAAGGATTGTACCTTTTTTTACCTGATCTTCTATCTGATTCAGGACGTCTTGATCTGGAATAATCTTCATCTCACGAACGAGCAATGATATCTTCTTCTATTCTAAGTTTAGTGATGTACCTGTTATATACATCGTTCCATGTTGTGGCGAGGAATTCTCTTAGATTCTCCTTAAGTTGCCTGGTGACTTCTGAGCTTTTACCGTTCAAGTTGCTTGCAAATGACATGGCTGCCCAATTATCAGGCACCCTGGGTAACTGCATTCTTTCTCGTTAAAACCTATCTACAAACTCTCGGAGTAGTTCCGTGTCTCCTTATTTTATTTTGAATATTTCTTCCATTCTCTTCTCAACTTTTTGTGCACCAGAGTGTGCTTTTATAAATAAATCTAGAAGAGAATACTNTTGTTCCATCATATTTGGGAATGCCAGGCATTTTAAACTTCTTGGGTATAGGCAAAGGTGCCGCACTTGGCTTCCACGGTTGTTGAGAATATCTATCAACATCGATGCCTTTGATGACATGTGGTACACCAGGAATTTGTTCGATGCGATCGTTCTGCTCCTTCATTTGTTTATGCATGGTTAACAGTAAATTTTGTAATTCTGAGCTATTAGATATACCTGGTCTCGTTTCGAGAGATTCATAAGGAGTATCTCCTCTTCCTGAGTTTGCCAACCCAGATTGAGGATTTTCCATGGTGATGGTGTTATTGGGGGGTGGCGTTGGCGGTGTAGGCAATGCTGCTGGTAATCCTCTCGCAAATTCTTACAAATCTTGGCTCACATACTCTGCAATCATTTGCTTTACATGATCTTGTTCCACAGTTTGATCATTATTACCATGGTTGTTATTGGATGTTTCTGGGGATTGTTCCCTCGAACCACGTGGGGTTCCTGAAGGTGATGGAACTAGGGTTCCATTTCTTTGCTAATTGTTGTCGTTGGGGTTTGACATAATTCAAAGGATATCACTTGGAAAGTAAACAAAGATTATCAGTTTTCCGGTAACGGAACCAATTTTTTTAACCAAGGAATTAGACCCTTTGACTAAAGCTTATTTTTAAGATGAATACGGGTTGCTGATAATCAAGATAATGGGAAAAATAAATAATAGACAATATTATAGAAATAAAATATCGAAGTTGATTGTATTCGAGAATCAGATGTCTTTACAAGTTATGTTCCCCTCCCTTATATAGGAGATTCTTATAACGTATGACTCCTGCTATAGCTACTCATTAATGACTAATTATGACATTAATGAGGCGTTACAAAGGATAATGGTAAAAGAGATTCAGTTACATAATGTTCGAGTAATCAATTGTGGATTCTTGAATCTGACTGTAGCTTTGTCTAGATTCATTCTAACCGTGCCTCTCTCCCGTTTTGATCAAGTGGAATTTCCCGTGGCTGATAAGTTCGTGGGTTTACTGAACCGTGCCTCTTTGTACCGTACCTCTTCAAAGAGTTACGTCCAGCTGTTGTGTTTTCCTGTGTCCACGTGACTGGCTGAGTTGTCAAAAGCTGGCTTACGTGTGAAATTTTTTTTTACCAATACAATCGTGTGCCGCTTCGACCTCCCCAATAAAATCAATTGTGACGGCGGGCCTCATTTAACTGGAAAAAAGATCGCCAAATTCTTCGAGAAATGGCACATCAAAAGAATACTCTCCACGCCATACCATTCCCCGGACAATTGACAAGCGGAATCCTCCAACAAATCAATATTGAATATCATGAAGAAGAAGCTCGAGAATGCCAAGGGACTGTGGCCGGAATTATTGTCGGAAGTGATATGGACATACCGTACAACACCAAAACAAGCCCAGTAGAAACACCTTACTCACTAGTCTATGGGACTGATGCAGTAATACTGGTCGAGGTCGGAGAACCAAGTCTAAGATACTCACATGACAGCGGGCCGAGAAACGACGAAAACAAGAGGTAAGACCTCGATGAGGCTGAAAAACGAAGATACATGGCTTATATAAGGATGGTAGCCCAGAAACAACAGGTAGAGTGATGCTACAACAAAAAATCCAAGGTCAGACCGCTCAAAGTCGGGGACTTTGTACTCAAAGCCACAACACAGGCAAGCAAGGATCCACGGTAAGGCAAGCAAGGATCCACGGTAAGGCAAGCTAGGAACTAACTGGGACGTCCCATACAAAATTACGGCGACAACAAGAAAAGGATCGTTTCAACTGGAAACGATGGAAGGAAAACTACTACCAAACAACTGGAACATCGCCCACCTCAAGTACTTCAACTTCTAAGGAAAGATGTTCTCCGAGCCGTACTCTTTTCCCCTCACCTGATTTTTGTCCCAATCAGGTTTTCTCGGGGAGGTTTTTAACAAGGCGATGAAGAGGACATTTCGAAGTTAAGCACGAGCAGGCGAGTTCATTGCTCAACCCTCGAATACTTCTCCAGGTCGATCAATGAAGGGACTAGATAGATTGGGACTAAAATACCACCCCGAAAAAGTGTAAACTTCTCCAATATATATATATGTAAGCAAAGCATACAAGTACATGATGTTCTCCTATGTCTTCACCAATTAAGATACTCACATTCGACGTTGTTCGAATTAATCAAGAGTGATTAACATTGCACCAATTAAGATACTCACATTCGACGTTGTTCGAATTAATCAAGAGTGACATTCGACCTCGCTCGAATTCAACTCACATTCGACCTCGTTCCAATTAATCAAGAGTGACATTCGACCTCGCTCGAATCAACTCACATTCGACCTCANGACTAGATAGATTGGGACTAAAATACCACCCCGAAAAAGTGTAAACTTCTCCAATATATATATATGTAAGCAAAGCATACAAGTACATGATGTTCTCCTATGTCTTCACCAATTAAGATACTCACATTCGACGTTGTTCGAATTAATCACGAGTGATTAACATTGCACCAATTAAGATACTCACATTCGACGTTGTTCGAATTAATCAAGAGTGACATTCGACCTCGCTCGAATTCAACTCACATTCGACCTTGTTGGAATTAATCAAGAGTGACATTCGACCTCGCTTGAATTTAACTCACATTCGACCTCGCTTGAATAAAACGCACATTCGACCTCGCTCGAATTAATTAAGAGTAACATTCGACCTCTCTCGAATCAACTCACATTTGACCTCGTTCGAATTAATTAAGGGCAACATTCAACCCTGCTCGAACCAACTCACATTCGACCTCGCTCGAACCAACTCACATTCGATCATGTTCGAACTAATTAAGAGTAATATTCGACCTCACTCGAATTTAACTTACATTTGACCTAGCTCGAATTTGATTCACAGTTAACCTCGTTCGAACTAATTATGGCGATGTTTGACTTCACTCGAATTAATCAAAGACACACTCGACCACGTTTTAGATAACACCTACCAACATAGTTCTAATCAAGGCAATCAATTGAGGAAATTATTCAAGAAAAAAATAGAAGACTCAGAAACAAACAGCAAAAATTACATTCCAAATCAAAAAGGTATCTTACAAGGGCCAAACAGGCGCCCACAAAAGTAATAATAAATATTACAAAAAGCATTACCCAGCATCATCATCCCCGCCATCATCCTCATCGGTCGAGTACTCATCATTGTACCAAGCACCTTGCTCGATCCCGTATAATTCATCTTCACTATTGTCTGCCCGTGGCGTGGCGGGATCGTAACTAAAAGCAACTCGAGTTGTGCGCGCCTTGGCACGAGCACCATCGAACTCAACCTCAATAACTCTCCCTGCCATCATCATGTCTTTAAATATGTCTAGCTGGGCCTCGACATGGATCCACTTCTCGTACGAATCTCGTGCAGAGCAGAAGTGTGAGAGTAAGATGGTCGAGCCAATAGCTCCGCCCTTTCGGCCTCAAGAGCGGTGACCTGATCACTTAAGTTTGAAACCTCTCCCTCAAGCCCGCCAATCCGCTCATCAAGCCTCGCCTCCCTAAGCACGGTGACTTCTGCTTCACTTGCCCGTTCAGACCGGAGGATGCGAATGACCTCCTCCAATGCTTCCACCCTCGCCAACGCCGCCATCCTGGACTCCTCGTCCTTCCCCAACTCTGTTGTCTTCTCAATCAACTCATCGCTTAAGTCGTTGGCTCTGGTCAAACTCTTCTCAAGTTCGGCCCGTAGGGATGCCACTTGAGCTTGAAGATCGGCACACTCAACATCGACCCTCTTGCTCGCTTCAATCTCTTCCTCCTTGACTCTAAGCGCTCTCTCGAGTTCGCTACATTTGCCGATGAACCTCACAAGTTCATCGTCCTTCTGCTTTAGCTCGTCCCTAAGAGATTGGAAGTTACCATCCATGCTAAATTGGAGGCATATCTCATGGTGCTTGGCACAGTATTCACGATACTTCAAATCCATCCTCTTGAAAATAGCCCTCCTCCTCTGTTCTTGGCAGGCGCACTCAATCTCCA
Organism: Nicotiana knightiana; assembly: GCA_005239525.1. NCBI lineage: Eukaryota > Viridiplantae > Streptophyta > Magnoliopsida > Solanales > Solanaceae > Nicotiana > Nicotiana knightiana. The sequence continues at coordinate 5,489 of ML412013.1, read as the reverse complement.
AAATAAGGGTCTGACGAACAGGGAAAAAGCAGAAGACAGAAGTCAGTAAAAACAAACAACAACGGGGAAAGAAAGAAAATGTAAGGTACGAGAACTCGGAAAACAAAAAAATTACCCTCAAAGCCATTCCGAATATGCCTAGCGATAGAGCGGCATCGTCGAATGTCTATAAAGTCCTGTCGTCGGTGCTGGAGCAGAGGGGATCTAAAGAAGGAATCACGTTCTCTGTATCCACTAACAAGTCACGATCGAGGGGAATGACTATGTTGCGAGTAGTTCCCTCCATCCTCACTTCTACCCGAATAAACCCCTCATTGAACATCTGTACCTCTTTGGGGTCGATGTCGGAAGAGGTTTCATAGCCGTCCACTGCCAAACCTTTCCCTCTCTCCTCGATAGATGAAGGAACGTCAGCCTTCCCTGACGGTGACGGATCACTCCTCGGAACGGCCTCCGCCGCCTCTGATCGCCCCCTCCTTCGACGATAACTTCAAGCAAAGGAGCGATTTCTACACCCTCTGCAGGCAATAAAGTCTCAGTGTTCAAGGCCACATCGCCCTGAGATGCAACCGTGGCCAGCTCAGGAACACCCCTCGTTAATCTTCGGGCCCGGCTATCTCGTCGCCAATTTCTATTCTCCGCCTTTTTACTGGAATCAATTCCTCTTCACTCGGTGATGATTCGTCTACCAAGTTCAGTACGGGCTAAACTGGAGTATCCACCGATGGGGTCGCTGCCTGTCGACTAGGCCTACGCAGGACCGAGGTTTGAGAGAGAGCAGCAGTCTGTACGGACTTGCCTGCAGTCGCATCAAGCAGTGACCCAGTGGAGGCACCCGGTTGACGAAAAATGGGGGTAGGTGCCTCCACTTTATTTGAAGTCCTCCGACCTGACAACAAGAATAGAAGTTCAACTAACCTCGCTACAAAGGATAAGGGAGAAAAATAGAAGATGACATAAAAACCGAAGCAACAGAAGGACGAAATGAACGACTTACCAGGCGCAGAAGGTTTACGTCCAAATTTCTTGCGGAACGCCGACCATTCATGGATCCCCATAGTATGGGGGAAAATCATACTCACCCAGTCAAGGATGTCAGCGACCAACGTAGGAGGCTCCTTCTCGGCTGCAGAAAAGAGGAAGAAGAATGATTAAGTCACCTGTGAGATAGACAAAACAAGCAATCAGTTAACAAAAATACTTACGGGCAAAGTTCCACATTTCAAGGAATCCGTTGGGGTTCGTCACCACGTGCTCGATCTTAACATAGAAGGAGTTAAACCAAAATCGACGGTTTGCCTTGTCGTCCATATTCACCACCAATCTCTTGGTCCCTCATTGGCGGAGGTATAGCATCGTGACCCTATGAAAGCTTGGCGCGAAGAGATGCAACAGATGACAGATGGAAATCCCGCGGTTGGCCAACTCTGCGTACTTCATCAATATGAGGAAAATCTTGTAAATATAGGGAGAGAGTTGGGCCAGACAGACACTGTAGTAGAGGCAGAACTCCTCCGCCAACGGTGAAAGAGGAAGAGAATAACCCACTCAGAACGGGTACACATAGAATGCGTAGTACCCAGGACGATGAATATGAATTATGTCACGGCCAGTTGGGAACAGGTCAATGTGGGCCGGGATGTTGTATTTGACCCTAAACTTAGCGAACTCGGCTGCGTCCATTTCAGACTCTACAGGTTTAGGCTCATCCACAGATGACTTCGAGAAGTTCGACCTGGATTTATCATTACGAAGAATGATTTCATCCACGGTGGGGAAGCTATAGTCCTCAGCAGCGACAACAACATCGTCATCGTGAGGGGGCATTCTCACTGATAGTGGGGTTGGTTCAGGAGCCTCACCAGAGGCAATAGATGCGTTAACCATTTTCGATTGACTGTAAATACAGAAGACACGAACTCGAAAGAGGCAGAAATAACAAGGATCACTCGAACTAGAAAGGAGAGTAGGAGTGTGAAAATGGAAGTAACTGGAGCAAGAACGCAGGAAGAAGAAGAAGATAGAAAAATGTGTAGGATTTACAAGCTGGAAAATATAAAAGTTTGCTCAAAGGGTTCCCCACCCTTATTTATAGAGAACATAGGCACTCAGATAGAGAAAATCAATCGTCAAATGCACAGATATCGAAATGATAGGGGCACGGGAAGCGATGCAATGCATCGGGAAGATGTGTAATAATGGTGCGTGAGGCCGTGACGTCATTCTAAACCAACGTCACAATTAAGTATGGTTCTCAAAATGCCACGTCACCAACTCGGCCGCGACTCTCACTACTCGACCTCCCCGTCCAAATTTCTCAACTACGACTAATGAAGTCCGCTCACCGAAGCCGACCAAAAGACAACCTCGAGCGGAGGGACTAATTGTATGGGTTAAAATCAGAATGAGGAAATTCGAAATGCGGGGACAATTATTATGAGTGATTTGCAAACCAAAGGGTTTAGTTTGGCCGAGGTCGACCAGTGACCAACAGAACGAGTCGCCGAGTGGTCCATTACGGCGGAGGACGAATAACATAGATAGAAGGAACAACTAGTTTTGTATTTGGATCTTCAGAGGGAATATTCTATTGAATATTCTCTCTGTTTGTACTTTTTAGGATTCTTTGGGAATATCCACTATAAATTGTATGAGAGATAAGGAAAAAGGCATGTAATATTATATATGATAAGAACTATTTCGAAAAGTAAGCTCTCTAGATAAATACAAAGAAAACTTTTTGAACAGATTCGACCTTTTTGGATTAGCTATTGTCATTTTCACAAGATCGGAGAAAGTGTCCAATATTCTATTATATTCTTGTCATTCATCATTGTTAGAGGAAGGAATCATTCATCTCATTCAATATTGGGTGAATCTTCCTCCTTATTTACGTTTAATGTCATTTATTGTTATTTAATATTTGATACCTCTTGCGTATTATTACATTTGACGCATTTATTGTTGGCGCAGTAAATCCGTTTCTCCACTATTCACTTCCTTCATATCATTAATCTAAGATCTATAGTTATTAACTTTAATTAGGACTAACCCCTTTAATAACTGATTAATTAGTTTAACAAAAACATTATCATTTTTTGGTCAAACAGTACCTTCAACCAAAATTTCGTAGCAAAAGGCACATAGTGCCCGTTTGGATTGACTTATTTTAAGTGCTTTTAATCCAAAATTACTTTTAAGTCATTTTGTAGTGTTTGAATAAAGTAAAAAAGTGCTTTTAAGCACTTGTTTTTAAGCTAAAATGACAAAATCAAGCCAAAAGTCAAAAACTAGAATTTCTAATTTATTGCTTAAAAACTATTTTGACTTAAAAGCCACTTAAAATAAGCCCATCCAAACGGGCTAATAATTGTATTGCTTTTATTTCTCTTAAATGCTATTATTTCAAAAGCTCTCTTAGTTAATACTTTAGCATATTACTCAATCCTATCTGGAAAAACTTTGCTGACTATATGTTAAAGGACATAATTAAAAATATGCTCAGTATATACTCAACGGTTTAAACTTTTAGTGTCTAAGTGTCACCACCACCAATTCTAACAAATTTATATAAGAGGATGGAACAGGACTGGAGAGGCCTGCTTTCCTCCTCCTTTTCCCTATGCGCTCCCTTGTTCGATGCGAAGTTTTCCGACCACTTTTGGGGCACAGTCATCCTTTCACGTTCATCATCTTTTCCTACTTTATAGGCCTAAGCTTGTGAATACAGAGGCGGATTTAGAATTTAAATATAGCATGGGCATTATTATTTCTTATATAGATATTCCAATTCTATTAATTGCTAGAAAATTTAACAATTACGAGTTCATCACCAAAAGAATATTTAAACATATAAAAAGACTCACTCAAGTAAAACTAAAATTAATAAAGGTTTGTTGAGTAGTCCAAGCATAATCAACAATTGATGTTGCTAGTCTTGATGGAGTTTGTACTTTTCCAAAGTGAACATTGAATGGAGAAGGATTCTTGGAGTTTTTCTAATACTGTTTTGGGGAAAATTGTTGGACTTTAAAGTCATTGGGCTTTAAAGACAAAGAGTGTGAATTGGAAAATGGTGGGAAAAAAAGAGTGTGAATTGGAAAATGGTGGGAAACAAAATGGAGGGAAATGAAAATTTGAATCAAGTGAGCTTTGTCATGAACTTTGTACCACATTGGTGAAAGACAACTACACTTGTGTGTATAAATATAGAATCACTTCTTAGAGCTCTTAAAATGAGTTGAAGAGAATGAACCCTCGCGTCGTCGTCATCGTTGCTCGGCTCGACTTCGGCCTTGGATTTGGATTTGTCGATCGATAAGATTATTTTTTGGACAAAATTTATTTAATTAATTATTTAAGAATTAATTAAGTGCCAATCAGTTCATTAACAGAATTAACTGAAACGTATAATCCAAAAATGCTGAAAGCTGCCTTTCCCTTTGAACAAACACCTCTTCCTGAACAGACATCACACTGCCTATAAATTCCGAGGCATGGCTTCCTTTTCACTCACAAAAATCCAGAATTTCCTTCTGAAAAGTATTGCATTCTACTTTGCAGTCTCTCTCTCAAATTCGTAAGTGTGATTTTGCTCCGTTCTTTGAGTTCGTTGGTATCCTGCAATTTGTATTGCCACTATTGCAGGAATATTTATTCCGTTTTATCCTGGGAGGATTTAATCCATTACCTTGGCAACTTGTGACGGGGTTAAAATTTCTTAAGGACGCACAAGGAAATTGTGGACTCGGAATATTTCTTATCGTTTACGANAGTATATAAAAACTTCACCATTGTTACGTGTTGTATGTTTGGTTTGGTATTCAGTTTGAAGATATCAAAACTTCACTGATTTAACAAAGTTCTGTTTGTTTCCAACTCTACAGAAACATGACGAATGAAAACCAAATTAATGGAAATGTTGCTGGAACGGGTGCTTCATCGAGTGCTGCTCCTTCGTCAAGACCAGCACATACAATGGCACCAGCAGAAAAACCCGGGAAATTTTTTGGTACAGACTTCAAACGTTGGCAGATGAAGATGTTATTCTATCTAACTACACTAAGCCTGCAACGATTCATCAAGGAGGATGTTCCAATTGTGGGAGAAGATACTCCTGAGGCTGAACGATTTGTGGTAATTGAAGCATGGAAACACTCTGATTTCCTATGCAGAAACTACATCTTAAGTTGTTTGGAGGATAGCTTGTATAATTTTATAGTGTCATGGAAACTTCAAAAGAGTTATGAAACGCTCTTGAGAAAAAAAACAAGACCGAGGATGCTGGACTTAAGAAGTTCGTTGCTGAAAAAATTTTGGATTTTAAGATGATTGACACTAGGTCGGTCATCACTCAAGTCCAAGAATTACAAGTCATCGTGTATGACCTCCTTGCTGAAGGTACGACCCGAGTCAATAATTTTATAAATAATATTAATAGTGTTATTAATTATAAATTTGTTATTGAAGGTATGGTCATAAATGAGGCG
>MDKJ01147241.1:0-95050 GCA_005239525.1 Nicotiana knightiana | reverse complement strand
TGGGTTTTTGGATGTTGTTTGTTGTCGTAGGGGGCTGGGTAGTGGTGGTGGGTGGTTGTGGAAATTGCCCCATCGTTGGTGATGGCTCGCCATTGGCCGGAGTGGCCATGGCAGTGTTCGCGAGGGAGCAGTAGGCAGTCTCATCTCGATCACCAGTCGCCAGAGCAGTCGTGAGTTGTTTGTTATTTTACAATTTCAAAGTAGCACTTGACAGCCACGTGTGCAAAATATATTTTGATGGGGCTGTCAATATCAAAGGAGTTGGGATCGGGGAAATCATTATATCACATACTGGACAACAATACTCTGCAACGGCCCGACTTCGATTCTTCTGTACCAATAATACGGCAGAATATGAAGCTTGTATCATGGGTCTGAAAATGGCCCTCGATCTGGATGTGCATGAATTATTGGTTATGGGAGATTTTTACTTGCTTATCCGCAAGCCCAAGGCGAATGGGAGAATCGAGACATCAAGATTACTCCATACAGACAATGTGTTCAAGACCTGAGCAAAATATTCAAATCCATCAAGTTCAGGTACATTCCCACGTTTCACAACGAGCTAGCCGACGCCTTAGCTACCTTAGCCTCGATGCCCCCTTATCCAGGCAACACTCATATTAAGCCATTAGTAATCCAAGTTATGAATCAACACGGTTACTGAAATACAATTGAAACAAAACTAGATGATGATCCATGGTATCAAGACATTAAACGATTCATGAAAACAAGAAAATACCCAGAGCATGCCAAAGGAGATCAAATAAGAACTATAAGGCGGTTCTCCGGAGGTTTATTCCTGAATGGGGAAATTTTGTACAAAAGGACCCCAGATTTAAACTTGTTGAGATGCATAGATTCCACAAAAGCTGAGTGAAGTGCATTAGCGGTATGCGGACTTCATATGAATGGATATGTTTTGGCGAAGAAGATTCTGCGGGCAAGGTATTATTAGCTTACTATGGAGCGAGATTGCTTCAGTTTTGTTCGTAAGTGTCACCAATGCCAGATTCATGGTGACCTGATTCACTCTCCACCTTCGGAGTTGCATCCCCTGTCCTCTCATTGGCCTTTCGTTGCTTGGGTAATGGATATTATTAGGCCAATCGAGCCAAAGGCTTCAAATGGGCAGAGATTCATTTTGGTTGCAATTGATTACTTCACCAAGTGGGTGGAGGCTGTCACTTTCAATGTCGTCACCAAGGAAGCAATGGTAGACTTTATTCATTCCAACATCATTTGTCGCTTTGGTATCCCAAAGACCATTATCATTGACAATGAAACCAATCTAAATAGTCATTTGATGGAGGAAGTATGCGAGAAATTTAAAATTATGCATCACCATTCTACCCCTTACCGGCCAAAATCCAATAGAGCCGTTGAAGCGGCAAACAAGAACATCAAGAAGATTCTTAGGAAGATGATCCAAGATTCTAGACAATGTGGCATGAAAAGTTGCCTTTTTCTCTTTTGGGATATCGCACGACTGCTCGCATATCTACTGGTGCAACTCCTTATCTGCTGGTATATGGAACGGAAGCTGTAATACCGGCTGAAGTCGAAATTCCCTCTCTTCGGATCATTGTGGAAGTGGAGATTGAAGATACAGAATGGGTAAAGACCCGATTAGAACAACTAATGTTGATTGATGAAAAACGGCTAGCAGCAGTGTGTTTTGGCTAATTATACCAGCAAAGAATGGCACGCGCTTAGAACAAGAAAGTGCGTCCAAGGCACTTTAAGGTAGGCCAACTCGTTCTCAAATGCATTCTTCCACACCAAGTAGAAGCTAAAGGAAAGTTCGCCCCAAACTGGCAAAACCATACATTATCAAGAAAGTGTTGCCAAAAGGGTCATTGCACTTGGTAGATAAAGAAGGACGGGTACCAGACATGACTATTAATGCAGATGCAGTCAAAAGATATTATGTCTGATATATACCCACTATGGAACTTTCACGCATGATTTTCTCAGATCGAGATGACGAAGGCTATCATTGCTCGCTATTCCAAATAGGTATAACCCTTTTGTTAACCCTTTTGAGCCTTATTTGTCTTCTTTTTTCCGCTTTTTGGAACCTGTGTACTTGTAAAAGCAAAAAAAAGAGAAAAAGAAAAAAAAAGTCAAACAACAAATCTTCTGAGTCATTGAACTACGTCTGACCTGATTCTGAACGGATACATAGGCAGCCTTACCATGGGTTCGGTCCCATCACAACAAAAAATCCATATTCCCAATACTCGAAAACTGGGGCAGGAGTTTGTTAAAAATCCAGTTCAAGGTTCCTTGAACAAGGTTCTTTACGCCTTTTCCCTGTTAAGAATTTATGATCGATATTTGAGAATATTTGAAGTCCCCATACCAGGGGCATTGGGAAACCTTCCGCATGTCGTATCTTAGTTAAAAAAAAGAAGAAAAAGAAGAAATGAGAGAGTCTTATCGGTGAAAACCCCTATGGAACTGTAAGGCGACAGTGAGCAGAGAAATGAGAGTCTTATTGGTGAAAACCCAAATGGGCACCATAAGGCGATGGTGAGTAGAGAAATGAGAGAGGGCAGTTAGCAAAAACCCGCAAAAGGCGCTACTAGCCGAATGAGGGTCTTCGATACCTCGGAATAAGCACAATCAAGACAGTTTCAAGATGAACATTTGTGACATATTTTGAGAATTAGACAGCTCAGACGGATCAGGCGTCCAGTCCAAAATGCATGTCATGATTCATTGAAGTCGGCACGTACTTCCAGATAAGTCTCCCTATTCTTTTCTCCGAAAGGGACACCTTTCATTTAAGCACAGTTCTTTATTGCCCTCAATTATTCTTCTGTTTTTACCCATAATTTTTCTTTGTCCCTTTCGATCTAATCTTGCATCAAAAGTGAAGCAAAGAAATGGCTGCAAAACTGGCTACAGTTTCCCCAAAATATCGAGCATAATTTGGGGCATATATGGCATTGACGAAGGCAAAATCCATTTGTGATCTCATTTGATAAGGCAAACAAAGTGTGTCAAAGAAACTGAAAAGGACGCCTAAGCAAGACCTGCTTCATGAGAAAAGTTGATAAGCACTACGAACACAAACTGGTACTGGGTACAAGACAACTGAGTTTCATTTTAATGGGAAAAATTTCCTTGACTTAGGGACAGTTTAGCGGTACCATGGACATCCAAGTATGAAACAATCAGGGGAAACGTCGGAAACAAGGTCTCCAGAATGCAAAACAGAGTATCCGAGCACCTCGGTACCACACTGATAGAATCAGTTCTTCAACATCGGAGTGGCTATGAATTCAAATTACAACAGGGCATCAAGTCCACAAACCGACCACCACTTTGAAAACTCATAAATTTTTCTTTGTTTAAAGCAGGAACAAAGAAGTGCAGAATGGCAATTCTTAAAGGACGAATGTCACCAAACGTAAGCTCCTTAAAATCTCCATTTTTCTTTTATTTTCAGTATGAATCACTATTGTCCATACCTCCCATTTTTTTATCTTAACTCAGGTAGAACCGTTTCTCCTAGAGGGGTCCAGCTCATAGTTCCAGGTATAAGTACTCTCCGCCCAGGGTGTTTTACGTAGCTTAACTCGGGTAGAACCTTTTCGCCTAGGGGCTCCAGCTCATAGTTCCGGGTAGAAGTACTCTTCGCTCAGGATGTTTTATGTAGCTTAACTCAGGTAGAACCATTTCTCCTAGGGGATGCAGCTCATAGTTCCGGGTAGAAGTACTCTTCGCTCAGGATTCTTTAGTTTCTTAACTTAGGTAGAATGATTTCTCCTAGGGAGATCCAGCTCATAGTTCCGGGTAAAAGTAATCTTTGCTCAGGATGTTTTATGTAACTTAACTCAGGTAGAATAGTTTCGCCTAAGGGGATCCAGCTCATAGTTTTGGGTAGAAGTACTCTTCGCTCAGGGTCTTTACGTAAGCTTAACTCGGGTAGAACCTTTTTGCCGAGGGGGATCCAGCTCATAGTTCCGGGTAGAAGTACTTTTCGCTCAGGATGTTTTATATAGCCTAACTCAGGTAGAACTGTTTTGCCTAGGGGGATCCAGCTCATAGTTCCGGGTAGAAGTGCTCTTCGCTCAGGGTGTTTTACGTAGCTTAACTCAGGTAGAACCATTTTGCCTAATGAGATCCAGCTCATAGTTCCGGGTAGAAGTACTATTTGCTCAGGATGTTTTATATGGCTTAACTCAGGTAGAACCGTTTCACCTAGGGGGATCCAGCTCATAGTTCCGGGTAGAAGTACTATTTGCTCAGGATGTTTTATATGGCTTAACTCAGGTAGAACCGTTTCACCTAGGGGGATCCAGCTCATAGTTCCGGGTAGAAGTACTCTTCGCTCAGGGTGTTTTACGTAGCTTAAATCGGGTAGAACATTTTCGCCTAGGGGGCTCCAGCTCATAGTTCCGGGTAGAACTACTCTTTGCTCCAGATGTTTTACGTAGCTTAACTCAGGTAGAATCATTTCTCCTAGGGGGATCCAGCTCATAGCTCCGGGTAGAAGTACTCTTCACTCAGGATGTTTTATATAGCTTAACTCAGGTAGAACCGTTTCGCCTAGGGGAATCCAGCTCATAGTTCCGGGTAGAGTACTCTTTGCTTAGGGTGTTTTACGTATCTTAACTCGGGTAGAACTTTTTCGCCTAGGGGAATCTAGCTCATGGTTCCGGGTAGAAGTATTCATCGTTCAAGATGTTTTACGTAGCTTAACTCAGGTAGAACCGTTTCGCCTAGGGGGATCCAGTTCATATTTCCAAGTAGAAGTACTTTTCATTCAGACTGTTTTACATAGTTTAACTTAAGCAGAACCTTTTTGCCTAGAGGAATTCAGCACTTTATCCATAATACTGGGCGCCAACCCCTGGTTATATTCCTTTTCAGTAATACAGGGTACCAACCCCTGGTTACATCCTTCCTCAGTAATACAGGGTACTAACCCCTGGTTACATTCCTTTACAATAATACAGGGTACCAACCCCTGGTTACATTTTTTTCCTAGTAATACAGGGCGCCAACCCCTGGTTACATTTCCGTTCAGTAATACAAGGTACCAACCCCTGGTTACATTCCTTCATAATGATATAGGGTACCAACCCCTGGTTACATTTTCTTCCTACAATACAAGGGCCCAACCCTTGGTTACATTCCTTTCCAATAATACAGGGTACCAACCCCTGGTTACATCTCTTCTTAGTAATACAGGCTGTCAACCCCTGGTTACGTTCACTTCCAGTAATACAGGGTACCAATCACTGATTACATACAGGGCACCAACCCCTGGTTACATTCTTTTCTAGTAATATAGGGTACCAACCCCTGGTTACATCCCTTCTTAGTAGTACAAGGTACCAACCCCTGGTTACATTCCTTCTCAGTAATACAGGGCACCAACCTCTGGTTATAATCCTTTTAGTAATACAGGGTGCCAACCCTTGGCTACATTTCCTTTCCAATAATACAGGGTACCAACCCTTAGTTACGTTTCTTCTCAGTAATACAGGGTGCCATCCTCTGGTTACACTTCTTCCAGTAATACGGGGTACCAACCCCTGGTTACATTCCATCTCACTAATACAGAGTGCCGACCCCTGGTTACGCTCATTCCTAGTAATATAGGGCGCCAACCCCTGGTTACTTTCTATTTCAGTAATACAGGGTACCAACCCCTGGTTACATTCCTTCTTAGTGATACAGGGCGCCAACTTCTGGTTACATATATTCTCCAGTAATACATGGTGCCAACCCCTAGTTACATTTTCCTTCAAGTAATACAAGGTGCCATTCCTTAAGTGCTTCCCCTTTTGGTAACACAGGGTACTACCCCTTGTGGTTGCATATCCTCACATAGCTAGTTTATACTACTGTCTTTGTCTTTATTTCAACAAATTAGGTAGTTTACAGCTTTCTCTAATAACTCATAAAATTTTCCTAGTGCCAAACTGCGGCAGAAAAATTTTGTTCATTTTGTTTGTCTGTGATGCCTTTGTAGGACCCCTCCATAGAGCACAGGTGACGACTAAAGCTTGCGGTTTCAGTTTCTCATCAGAAGAAAGAAGTCTTTCGATCACAAGATTGTTGGAGTTAGCTTTGATAATGTGTCAGCAACTTGGCGTCTCAAAATTCATCCTCTCAATTTTGGATTAGGAAAGCAAGCAATCGAGAATGATTCATAATCATTTCTTCAAAGAGCATCAAGATCCAATCTAACGTCAAAACAAGAGAGCAAGTAAAGATCAAGATTTACCTCTAGAAGACACATAGATAGGAACTTTGTAATCTTAGTTTGCAGACATATGTAGTTCTCTTCTCTTTTCCTTTTGATGTAAGCTGCAAGTGACGATAATAGTAACAGTAATGACAGCAGCAAACCAGTCTTAAATCCAGTGTCCGGTAATCTCAACTACCAAATTTTTCTAGAACTACACGGACCTGATTCCTTTATAGCTGAGGATATGTAGGTAAACTCTGAAACAAGGTCTAGTCATGTTTTTCAAAAATGCTTTCATTGGAGAGATACACGAGCAAAATTAGCTATGACTTTCACTTTCTTTGTACGAAAAACTCTTCATGTTCTCGAGCAAAGAGGGGCAGCTGTAAATACCTAATTTTTGCTCATTTTTTTCTCCTACATTGCACCTTTTTAGGTTTATTTTGTGTGTGCCTGTAGATTTTAGAATTAGATTTCTTAAATATTGAGTGATGGGGTTAACGGGATCTGGTCTTGTCATTTTAAAGCATAAATTATCCCAAAACATGGACCAATTCGTTGTCCCAAGAGTACATGACCCTCCCAACCTTCATGCCCCTACCAGACACGCCAAAACGTCAATCTCAGCCACTCATCTTAATCGGATCCAATGGCTATAAATCACCCTTATCTTAGGTATTTAAAGACCCCACTTCCCAAAAAATTTCCTCATTTTTTTTCTTATCTCTTCTCTTCTTTCTCTCTCTCTTCACTCTTTCTTCTCCCTCCCCCCATCTCTACCGCCCTCACCCTCCACGACGGCGTTGCCGTTAGGAATCATCCACCGGCGGTGCCCAACCTCCAAACAGCACCAAAATTTTACCACTTCTTCCTCTCAACCTCCTCTCCATGAATCCAAACCCCAAATCCCCGAAATCATCCTCAATCTCACCAAATCTACCCCTAAACTGCAAACCCTAGCCGCCTCCGCCCTAAATCCCGCGAGACCTAACCTTCCACACCCCGAAATACATACATAAATGTACAGATGTCCTCGAGATCTATCCTTTCGTACCCATTTCATCCCCAAAAACCGTACCACTGTCGGCCAGCCACCCTCACCGCCACTACCGTCACACCACTCCTCCTCTATTTTAGCCTAATTCAGACCCAAGAACACTCATTTCCTTTTGGTATGACACTAAGCTCATTGAATTTGGTGTCTACCAAAATGAAATAAGTGTTCCAAGGTCGGACAGCCACTTCTTGGCATCTCCGACGTCTTCTCGTGGCTCGAACAGCTTCAAGCATGCTCGTTAGGTATAACCGTCATCTCTTTACTTAATTTCTGATTTTTTTAGTAGTAATAGGTTAGTTCCTGATTTTAATTTTAGTTTCTGATTTTTGATTTTTCTGTTTTGGTTGTTTCTTGTTAATTAGAGTTTCAAGTTAGGTTTATTTAATTAGTTATCTCTATTTAGTTTTAGTTGTTTGTTAGATTGCTATTGATTAAAAATGATCTTTAGTGTATTACTTAAATCATTTACTTAGTTAATCCATTGTTTAGTTGTTGAACGTCGTCGTCCAATTGTTGGCGATGCTCGTCTAATTTTTGTTTTGAGCATTAGTTTGTGAATTCAGTTGTTTGTTCTATGGTTAGTTTGCACAAATCAATTTGTTTTAATCTAGTTAGTTTGAGTTTTAGTCCATTTGAAGTCTTGTTTTGTCAATTGTTAGTTGTTTGAGTTTGTTTTGGTTCAAAATTAATAGAGTGGTATTGATGTTGTTAAAATCTGAACCTTAGATGGTTTGTGTGATGACCCAAAAGGGTCATCCCATATATTCTATCTAATTCTGTGTTTCGAGGTCGTGAAAACCTCCTTCTATCTCACCTCGATTTGCGTGCACATCCCGGGCGTGTAGCCAGGAAGCCTTTATGTGAAAATCTGAAAAAAATAAAAATTTTGTATTGGAAATTCTAATGAAGTTGACTTCAGACAATGTTTTTGGTAAACGGACCCAGACCCGTGATTTGACGGTCCAGGAGGGTCCGTAGGAAAATATCGGACTTGGGCGCATGCCCGGAATCGAATTCTGAGGTCCCAGGTCCGAGAAATGAATTTTTAAATAAAATAGTTTTTCGAAAAATATAAAGGTTTTTGAAAATGAAATTTGAGGTAAAACCTGTGATATCGGGCCCGCATTACAATTCTGAAGCCCGGAATAGGTTCGATATGATTTATATGTGTTATCTGTGAAATTTGGTAAGAAACGGACTTAGTTTGACGTTATTCGGACCTTAAATGCAAAACTTAATGTCTATAGAACCTTCTGCACATTTTTGTGCAGATTCCAGGTTTTCGCATAGCCGGCCGAGTGATTGATAGTAGCTCGGTTGCTATTGTGGAGACTCAAGGTAAAACCGTTTCAGCGTTCGCGGGTTCGGAGTCACCATCTTATCTTTTGTTTGCAGTGTTGCACTTATTTCTGAACAGTGGTATATTTAGGAGTTTAGTGTAAATTCTTAAAAGCTTATGACTTGTACTTCCGGGTTTTGGGAATATAAAATGTGTAAAGAATTATTTATTTCAAAAAGTTATTAGATTCTATTTATTATTGTTGTTATTTCTAAATATTAGGCTTACCTAGTCCTTAAGACTAGGTGCCATCACGATACCCAACGGAGGGAAATTTTGGTCGTGACAAGTTGGTATCAGAGCTCTAGGTTCATAGGTGCTACGAGTCATAAGAGAGTTTAGTAGAGTCTTGCGGATCGGTACGGAGACATCTGTACTTATCTTCGAGAGGCTACGGGACTATTAGGATAACTTCACTTCCTTCTTTCCTATCGTGCGAGTTCATTGATCTTGAAGTTTGAAAATTTATCATTCCATTCTCTCACAGATGTTACCCCCGGAGCAGATGCTGCCAGGAGCAGAGGTAGAGGCAGAGGTCGACGAGGGGCACGTGCCGCAGCTAGGGCACCTGCCAGAGCAGCCGTTGAGGAGCCGCCAACAGTTCCAATTGGGGGACCGGAGGCGCCTGTTGTTACACTCGGACTTCAGGAGACCTTGGCACAGTTCTGGGATGTGATTGGTACCTTAACTCAGGCGAGATTGATTCCGAGTGCACCACCTAATTCACAAGGAGGGGGAGGAGCTCAGACTCCCGTCGCCCATACTCCGGAGCAGCGAGATCCGGTTGGTCAGGTTCCAGGTGTCATGGTAGCACAACCTGGGATCTCAGTTCCGCCCGTGGTTAGGGAAGAAGCATCTAAGGAGGAACATCTTAGACTCGAGAGGTACAAGAAGTACCATCCTCCTACCTTCAGTGGATTGGTGACAGATGATGCCCAGAGTTTCCTGGAGGAGTGTCACTGCATTCTTCGTACTATGGGTATTATGGAGACAAGCGGGGTTGCTTTCGTTACGTTCCAGCTCAGGGGTCCGGCTTATCAGTGGTGGTGGGCATATGAGTTGGGTAGCCCGGACGAGTCAGCTTCACTTACATGGGATCAGTTTTCAGAAATGTTCTTGAGTGAGTTTGTACCTCAGTCCCTCCGAGATGCATGGCGTGCGGAGTTTGAGCGTTTGTGCCAGGGAACTATGTCAGTATCAGATATGCCATCAGGTTCAGTGATTTGGCCAGGCATGCACCTACTTTGGTTGCTACAGTTAGAGAGCGTGTTCGCAGATTCATTATAGGCCCCAGGCGTGATATTCGGTTTAGCATGGCTCGGGAGTTAGAGTCAGATATTTCATTTCAGCAGGTGGTAGGGATTGCTCACAGAGTTGAGGGCATGCTGGATCATGAGAGAGA
Organism: Nicotiana knightiana; assembly: GCA_005239525.1. Taxonomy (NCBI): domain Eukaryota; kingdom Viridiplantae; phylum Streptophyta; class Magnoliopsida; order Solanales; family Solanaceae; genus Nicotiana; species Nicotiana knightiana. Next base: position 85,041 of record MDKJ01147241.1, on the reverse strand, counting down.
CGACAGGCGGGACTATGATAGAGATGTCAAACGAGGTCAGGAGAGAGGGGGCAGAGAGGTGAGGAGGCCTCGTGGGCCGGAGAGATTTACTGGTCCTTATTATGGAGGCAGGGTATGACACGGTAGAGGTTTTATGGGTCAACCAGTTCAGTTTGCATTGCCGGCTTCGCATGGGGTTTCAGGTACTCATGGGTCTCAGAGTACTCGGGCCGCGCAGTTTCCACAGCCACGTCAGCAGAGGTGTTGTTTTGAGTGAGGAGATATCAGCCACAGGATGAGATATTGTACCAAGCTCCGGGCAGATGTGTTACAGCAGGGCATTCAGGCTAGTAGAGGGCGCCCAAGAGGGAGAGGCCCAGCCCGTTGATGTGTTTCGTATAGTAGGCTGGAGGCCGTTGTGCTAGATGTTACAATACAGGTATGTTTTGTTTTGTTACAGAGGGGCACCATTTGTATTTCATTATAGCGATGCTGGTCGGGACGAGCTCCCTCATTGTTGTTTGTTTATGAGTGAGTTTTATGCATGCACTCTATTTTTGTGTTTGCTCCTGTTGGGGGATTCAGTGAGTAGTAGCCCATGTCTATTGTTTGTCTCTATTCAGTATTGAGAGATATGAGACTAGTAGTAAATTCTTGTTGTCCATTACGGTAAGTTTGATGTGGTTCCTGAGTATTTTGTTTACGAGTGGTGATTTGATACTCCATCGAGATGTGAGATCAGCTAGCACTATGATTTTTATCAGCTGAGATGAATTAGTGGAGGAATTTCAATCGGTATGATATATTTTCGGTAAGTGATTCAGAGTTGAGGGCGAGGTCCTCGTGATATTTATGGTCCGATATGTTTGGACCGGGCTGAGTACCGCAGTGGAAATTTTACCAGGATGGTATCCTTGAGATTTGTTCATGTGCTTTAGTTCCTTCCTTGTTATGTTGTGTAAGTTAGCATTGATAGAGAGTCATGTCGGGCTTGTTTGATAGTTTCCTTATGTGCTTCTCCTTTCATATTCATTCATTTTCATTTTGTGCTCCTTGAGTTTTACCTTGCGGGGTGTGTGCCCGGTGGTTTTAGTTGTGTCTTGGTGATTTGGGTGTCAAGGTTATGAAGTCTTTGTGTTTCTTGATTTATTATCAGTGTGATGGAGGTTGGGAATATAGTTCTACCGAATATGAGGCTAATTGCCAATGTTGAGTTGATTTCGGGCAGCCATTGCGACCCAAGTGTTATTATGAGCCTATGTGTGATGTGCTATATTTTGTAGTCGTGCCTTATGGGTTTAGTCATGAGTTAATGCAACTGTTTAGGGCTAATGTATGATGTGAATTTAGAATCGGGCATTTTAGAAATGAGTACAAGGTGAGAAATTGAGGTATGCGGCTTATCGGTAGTAATAGAAAAGCTAAATTGCGGTTGTGGTGGTGTCGTCAGTCTTATGTAGGTTGGGGTGACGTGGGATCACCTGCGGGTATGTGTTGGAAATGCGCAATCAGTGATTTGATGAGTTCAAAGTGAATCTTAGCACGTTCGAGGACGAACGTTTGTTTAAGAGGGCGAGATTGTGATGACCCAAAAGGGTCATCCCGTATGTTCTATCTAATTCTGTGTTCCGAGGTCGTGAAAACCTCCTTCTATCTCACTTTGATTTGCGTGCGCAGCCCGGGCGTGTAGCCGGAAAGCCTTTATGTGAAAAGCTGAGAAAAATAAAAATTTTGTATTGGAAATTTGAATGAAGTTGACTTCAATCAACGTTTTTGGTAAACGGACCCGGACCCGTGATTTGACGGTCCCGGAGGGTCCGTAGGAAAATATGGGACTTGGGCGCATGCCCGGAATTGAATTCCGAGGTCCCAGGTCTGAGAAATGAATTCTTAAAGAAAATAGTTTTCTGAAAAATATAAAGGTTTTTGAAAATGAAATTTGAGGTGAAACCTGTGATATCGGGCCTGCATTATGATTTCGAAGCCCGGTACAGGTTCGATATGATTTATATGTGTTATCTGTGAAATTTGGTAAGAAACGGACTTAGTTTGACGTGATTCGGACCTTAAATGCACAACTTAATGTTTATAGAAGTTTGAAGAATTTTCATGGGTTTTTAGTTTAATTCATCGTATTAGTGTTGTTTTATGTGGTTGAAACCTCGAGCGAGTTCGTGTTAGGTTATACGACTTGTCTGTGTGGTTGGACGGGGTCCTGGGGGGCCTCGGGAACGTTTAGGATGCTCATCGGGTGTTTTAGGAACTTGGGAGACAGCTGAACCATTGCTGGTTCGGGTGTCTCGCACCTGCGATGGACCTTCCGCAGGTGCGGACACGCAGGTGCGACAAGGAGTTCGCAGGTGCAGAACTTGGCCCAAACCCCCAATCCTCGCAGGTGCGGTTAGTTTTTTCATAGGTGCGGAGCCGCGGGTGCGTCCATTTAACCGCAGGTGCGACCCCAAGCTTTTTAGTGGGTTTTCTCACCAGCGATGGTAGTTCCGCAGGTGCGATCCCAAGGGCGCAAGTGCGGTCCCAAGGGCGCAGGTGCGGAATTGCTGGGCAGAAAAGGGGCAGAACCGAGGGTTTATGTTATTTTCACCATTTTCGAATTGGGGATCTCGGGAGAGGCGATTTTTGGAGGCTTTTGCACCTGGGTAATTTGGGTACGTGATTTCTATCCATTATAGACCAATTTCTATGTTTCCAATCTTAAATCCAACCTTTTCGAAAATTTTGGGTAGAAAATGGGATAAACTTCATAGACCAAATTATTGAGTTTTGATTGGATTTTTGACCTCCGACTTGGGAGATTTTCATATGTTTAGACTCGTGGGTGAATGGGTGTCCGAAAAATATAATTTTTACCCGATTCCGAGACGTGGGCTCGGGAAACTTTTTGGGTAATTTTCCTAATTTCGCGTCTTAGCTTCGAATTTATTTGTTAAACTAGTTGCTTGTAGTATTATTTACACGATGCTATTGATTTGAGTAAATTTGGGCCATTAGGAGTCGGATACCCGTGGCAAGAACGTGATTTCAAGTTGTTTTGAGCGGTTGAGGTAAGTATCTTGCCTAAGCTTGTGTGGGGGAATTACCCCTTAGGATTTGAGTCTTCCATGTTGATTGTAGTCCGTGTACGCGAGGTGACGAGCGCATGCTCAGACTTGTTTGTGGAAAGCTTACCCTTTAGGAATCTTAGGTCCTTATATTCGCCGAGTATGAATTGTCCTTAGCATGATTGAATTTCCTAATTTCTAGTGTCATCCTTAATTGCTTAAATATGGAAGTTCTTATTTTCGGATTTACTCCTAATAGACTTATCTGAAGATTTTTATTTCCTTTATTGTCATGCTATGTCTTCTTAACTTCTTATCTCAAGTTTGCAATTATCTTCATCTCAATCTATAATTGTTTGGGGTGTTAAATGGATTTATGATTATTCTCTGCTACTTGTCCTTAAGTGGAAATTGTTGAATATTCTCGTAACTGCTCAACCTTAAAAGAATTTTAGATATTCTATACCTTCGTGACTTGCCTTTATATGAAGTTATCGGATTTGTGTTGATTTCTTGTTGTTCACCCGTGTAATTAGGTGCGGCTGTTACATGCTATTTTCCTTCCTTGTTGAGTGATTTCTTAATATGTCTAGCTCTTCTTATATGTTTATTTCTCGTGAACTAGTTTTGCCTATCTTGTGATCGAAGGTAATTGAGTTGATGTATTAATTGTATTCTGAACTGTTGCCCGTGTTGTTGTTGTTGTTGTTGTACTTGTTGTGGTGATGCACGAAGTTTCTGCCGTGTGGTTGTTGATATGGGGATTTGCACGACGTTTCTGCCATGCCGTATTACTATTGATAATTGAACATGCGGCGTGATAAGGCGGGATACGAGATTGAGTGTTGCGCATGTGGCGTGACAAGGTGGGAACATGTTTATGCACGTGTGGCGAAACAAGGCGGGCATATACTTTAATATTGCACACGTGGCGTGACAAGGTGGGATATGGCAGGGATTGTTTGTGATAGTTGTGTTGGCCTGGGGGCATTCTTTATTATTGATATTGTGTACTGGAACACTTACCGTGTGAGTTCATTCGTGTGGAAATTTATGAGATGAAAATGAACGTGCTGCCTCTTTTGTTTTCCTTATGTCTATTGGTTGTTGAAATCATGTTAGGATACCTGCACAAGCATACACGTAGTTAAGGACTACTAATGGAGTCAGGACTCCTTGTTGTTGTCAAGTATAGATACTCATGTTGTGCTTACCGTATGGGGAGGAAATGACCCAATTGGCACGTGAGTCGTCTGTGCAGTTAGTACTCGAATGAGGGCGCAAGACGCCAAGTGTTAGAGTTCGGATATTGGGACCCGTAAATGGTGATTTGTCCGAGGTTCGGAACCTCGTAGAGATGACTATGAATTTGATGTAGAAGTGGTTGAAGTTGTTGAGTCATTACATGCACATGTCGTATATTTACATGCCGGGATTGTCGGTGTTTTATTCAGTCTTTGTGTTACTTCATGGTTTCCGCTGATAATTATTGTTCTCCTTCTTTATCGAATTCACTGTCTTGTTCGTTATATTGCGTAGCCTTTATGTATATCATTATTTCCCTGATTTCTATATTGATACTTGTTCAATTTTTATTAGAACAGTGAGTGTCTTGACTAGTCCTCGTCACTACTTCACCGAGGTTAGTCTTGATACTTACTGGGCACCACTGTGGTGTGCTCATACTACTCTTCTGCACATTTTTGTTACTGCGTTTTCTGCTTTTTTTTTTTTTCTGTTGAGCTCTATTTTTTCACTGCTGTATTTATTTTCTGCAATCTAGGTATTATCTTAAACTTTGCAATGCAGATTTTTATATTCAATGGATGAGGATATGGCTCCTTTTCAGCTCTATGGATACGCTTGATGTGCTTTACTGGAATAAATGAATGTTTAGCATGTTATTCACATAGTCATATTTCAGCATGTACATCTGTAATATTTGGTCGATCTTTCATTTTTCTTTACATATGTAAAAAGAAATATTTTTTAGAATTATTATGTAGAGTTTAGTTTCCTTTTGCCTTGATTTTATGTATTTGTGGTGTTTGTCATTTTAGTTTTTCTCTTAGTGCTAAAAATAACTTACAGTAATATTTCTCTTCTTGGTTAAGTTGAAATGAAGTTGGGGAATATTATGTGATAAGTGTGCGGGAGAGACAAGAGAACCAGTGAAAGAATTTCTTAAATGTATCATTGTTATTTTGAACTTGTGTTTGGTTGAGCTTGATGCATATGTTTTTTCTCAGTTATGTGTCTAGAAGTCCATGTTCATTAATGAATTATTTTTAGCTACATGTCCTAATTGGGTTTACATTAATTTTAAGAATATTTTAGGCCACCATCACCTTTGGTTTAAATTCGTTGCATCTTTTTTTAACTTCAAGGCTACTAAAAATTTTGAATTTGTCAAGTTTCAAGTAGTAAACAAGTTTTGACTCAGTCTTTTAAACGCTTAGCAGTAATGATAGGTTTAGTATAAGTTCTTGTTATACTCTCATTGATGAGTATGAAAGTAATGACAAGGATTTCACCTGGATCTGGCAACTTCACTGTCCTACCGTTACATCCCGTATTTTTGTATGTTAAAATTTCGTCATAAATTAATCGGCGTAAGTTCGGGAATGAGATTATTTTGAGATTATAAGTATTATTTTATTTCAAACAAGTGATGAGTAAATTCGTGAAGGAAAGAGGGTAAGCGTATCGAAGAAAATGAATTTCGTTGAAGTTTGACATCTTGGGATAAAATACCGTCTAAGCGATAATACTCGGTATTAATGGACCTGTACCATATAAGGTACCATATGACCGTAAGGTGCATAAAATGTGTTAAAAGTGAATAGTATTTTAATTAATTTGAGATAATTCTTAATTATGTGATAATTGAATAATTATTGATTTAATGGAATATTAGCAAGATCATTAAGAATTTGTGAATAAGCCTAAAAGACCCCCCAATGTGGCAGCAAGTTTTGGACAAATTAATGACTCTTAAGTCATGTAATTTGGTGGCACAATTAGAGGACTTGTGGCCAAAGTCATCAAAGTGTGGGGCTCACACCCACTAATACAAAAGACTTCTTGAATTCACAAAATAAGATACTTACATCTTCTAAAGTGATGGATGAACTTCAGCAAAGAAAAGTTATACAAGATTAGGATCAAATTCAAAAGAGAGATACACCTATCTTCATAGAAACGTAAATAGCTTCAGCAAGCGATTCATACGAGACTTCCTAGCATAATATTAACGGGATTTTGTGATTCTAAGGGAGTACGGTGTAATCTTTCTCAAGAATATTATACGGATTCTCCCCTACTTCGATCTGCCGTTACATGTTTTGTCGCAATTGACGTGTTTTGGAAGGATTGTCAAGAGAATCGGCTCAGGTATGTTAAGGTTATCCCTTCTTTATTTTTGGCATAATCCATACGATACAAATGAAACGAGCAAATGTACAACTTTCATAAATGACTATATTCATAGAAATACTAAAGATACCTATGTTCTTGATTCCCCATGTGTCCTATTATTTTATCATCTGTTCATGGGTCTTAGAAAATACGTAAGTTGATAAAGTTTATTTCATGACATCAATCAAAGGCATAATGGTCTTATGACGTTCCGAGAGATTTAATTGACATACTTCTCATGTATTGCATTCATTTATACATCTACATTGACCCATGACCAGATGACGTTATATACGTATATATATATATATATGTGTGTGTGTGTGTGTGTGTGTGTGTGTGTGTGTGTGTGTGTGTATGGGATATGGAAAAAAATTACGGTGTTATATACGCACCACCACCTGATCAGCTGGTATACGTTGATGATTTGCCCACAATAACCGAGATGATATGATGAGATGCCTTCAGAGGCTTGGTGATGTTATGAACGCATATACCCATGCATGGTATGTCATTTATACGCATTGCATGACATATAAGTATTAAATGATTCATAGAGCTATTCAGACTTACATGTTGAGTCTTTACTCCATGTTTCTCTCATGCCTATTACTTACTAATTTTCATTCCTTACATACTCAGTACATTATTTGTACTGACGTTCCTTTTCCTGGGGACGCTGTGTTTCATGCCCGCAGGTCCCAATAGACAGGTTGAGAGTCCTCTAAGTTGGCTATCAGCTTAGCGGAAGATGTTAGTGCGCTCCATTTGCTCCAGAGTTGCTTATTTGATCAGTATGATCCAGACGTGAATTGTTTAGTATGGCGGGGCCTTGTCCCGATCTTTATGGTATTTATCTACTCTTAGAGTCTTGTAGACATATGTCATGTACGTAAAAGATTGTATGGCCTTGTCGGCCTATGTTTAGTGTACGAGTGATCATTTTGGTCTTATAGGCCTGTATGTCTTATGTATAAGTTGGTATTACATGTTTTATTCTAGTTATTCTGCGACAGTCTTTCCGTCCCATTTACCTATGATAGCATGATACGAAAAGATACGTTATATTGGTATTCGGTTGAGTAAGGTACCGGGTGCCCCGTCGCGGCCCATCGATTTGGATCGTGAAACCTACCAAGATAAAATTCTTCTTATGGAAATGCTTCCACAACATACTCCTTTGTAGATCATATTTAAGTCATATTGGCATGAATGTGAATGCAAATTGTCCCGCGTGCAAAAATGAAGATGAAACCATCACCCACATCTTCATCGTTTGTTCTATTGCAAAGCCTTACGGAAAAAATTAGGGTCGATAAACTCATTATTACAGATCGTACCAATTGGCTCCTCATTGTAAAAGACCTCAATGTCACTCTTGACAATAATTATATCACTTGGGAAGATCTTTTTCCTTTTATTTTGTGGAGCATCCGAATTAAAAAATAATAATAATCAAAATAATACTAATATCATCTATCTCTTAAGAATATTTTTCAACATGCCATGGAATTCAAGCTTGTCACAGCCAAGGAGCCTAATCGAATCTCAAAAAGGTCCATCTTGAATGAAGTTATAAATCTTCATCAAAGCACTTTCTTTTTTTATAATTGAACAAAAGCGAGTCTGAATGGAATCAAAGTAAAATGGCTTAAACCACCAAGTGAATGGTATAGGATTAATACGGACGTGGCTTTTACTGCAAGCAAACTGTGTTGCGGACATGGTGGAGTCATCCGGAATAGCTCAGGTGGCTGGGTGGTCGGCTCTTCAATAATTTTACACATGTTGTTACTCGTATCCAAGCAGAACTTGTAGCTTTACAACAAGGCAAAATACATAAGTTATCACCTAACTTATGGTCCAAATTCCCCTTACACACTTTTTGTGGACGATAATAACATTACACACGCCACCTTTTTAAAGTGTATCTAGTACACACCACATTTGATAGATAACGTGCGCGTGTTTTACACGTAAAAGAGGTAGATGAATGTAAAACTTTTGGGTCTTAATCATTACTTAAATGCCATAAGTCCAGCCTTTTTTACTTTTAAATTTTTTTGAGTCTATTCTTATTTTTCTATTATTAATTATTTCATCTCCAAATAATTTGGTCCATTTTCCACACCCCCACCACCCCACCCGTTTTCCTCTTCCCCTGGACACTCATTTTGTCTTCTCCGTAGATTAAACTCTAAAACACAAAAATAATTGTAGAGCTAGATCCAAGTTCTAAATTATTAGTCATCTCCTCCAAGATTTAACCTTTTCAGATCTGCTAATGAAATCAATGACTAGTTTCTCTATTTGTTTTTAGATCTCTGATTCTTCTTTGACTTCAAAAATCTATTTTTTTTAATTGAATGGGTGTGAGAAAGAGGGCTATAGTGTTTGTGTGTTTTTCTCTAAAAATGAATGGTGGTAGTGGTGTTGTTATGAAAATGGTGATTTTAACAAAGAAAAAAACTTTTTTGTAGAAGAAGATGGACATCTTTAGGTTTTATTCATCTCTAAGAGTCAAGATCCATTGGCAATAGTGAAAAAATAGAACACGGTGCTGCTAACTATGGCGTTAATGGTGGAAAGCCGATGATAGGGTTGTGATTGTGGAGGAGATAACTAAGTGGTTGGGGGAGGGGAGGAATTACTAAAAGCGGGAAAGGGGGATTTTTTTTCTTTTTTTTCTTTTTTTAACGAAGAAATTTTAATTATGGTGTAAATTAGGTATTTTATTGTATTTTCTTTCTATTTTGACACGTGTCACAATATTTTTGGTGCGTGATATTACACATATTTTGAAAAGCTGCTCAACAAAAGTTTGTGCGTGTAATGTTATTATCGTTCACAGAAAGTGTATAAGGGAAATTTGGGCCATAGGTAAGGGAGTAACTTATGTATTTTGCCTTACAACAAGGCCTTCAACTTGCATGTGATCTTCAACTATAGCCTTTGGAAATAGAAACAGATTTAACGGAACATGATTATCCAACGTACAATACTATTATACGTGAATGCAAGCGACTGACTGAGCATGTGGTGATCAGACATAGCTTTAGGCAAGCAAATCGCGTCTCATGTTTTGGCAAAGGTGTCCAGTCTAAACCATGCTTTGAGATTTGCAGCTCCACCCCATTTTGTGGAAGTCCAGTTCCTAGAAGATAAAGGTGGAACATAGATGGTTAGATTAATTTCGTATAATGTATGTACTAAGGTAGCTGAATGTAGAAATCAGAATACCCTAAGTGGCATCACTACATAATGTAATCTGACTACTGTATATTAGTATTGATAATATCAGTATTCCAATTTCTCAACAAAAAGAAACTATAAGTCTAATATGTGGTAAAGAAAAGTTAATATACTCTTATTAAAACTAAGTAAATATTATAAATATGTTTTCATATCCGAAAAAACTAGGCGATTGAGAGAGGTGGAGGGCCAATATGTACTTGGATTCCGTCCAAATCAGAGCGGAAAGAGAGAGAGAAATGAACAGTTAACTGAAGCTAAAGTCGTGAGGTGTGGGCCTTTTCTTCAGTGACCACCGACCGCCGCTTTTGGCCTGTCTTTTTCCCACTGAATTTGGAAGCCATATGAAAGTGACTGCCTTTGCCCTTTGGGCCCTTTTATTTTTGGCCACGGACTGTAGAACCACCACACACTAACTTTAAAGCAGAAGAGTTGCTTCTTTCTAGGCCTTCTCCTTTTGGTTTTCCCTACATTTCCTTTTTCCCTTTCATGGTCCAATTTACCTTTAAATGAAAGAACATTTTCTTTAAAGAAAACTTTCTATTAACTCGAGGAACAAGTAAGAGAAAGGATCAGAAGAAAAAAAAATAGAATCAAGCTCAACCTATTATGCAGGAGACTCTCATTGTTATTACTTGACTATAAACTTGAGTCATAACAGCGTATATACTATTCTCCCCCTTGTGAAATTATACCGAGTTCTTTTATTATTGTTATTGTATAAACTTGAGTGATAACAAGGAACAATTAACATGTGACATCTCAAAGGAACAGCCGAGTGGTTTATATAAAGACTTGATTTTGAACTACATGAATCAAAATCCAAGTGATTTTTTTACCATTATTGTTCTGTTTCTTTATAACTCCATTTTTTAATTTGTGGGGGAAAAAACATCCACCTTTTGAAGGGCAAGAAGCTGATATAAGGTTTGTAGCTTTTCAACTTGACTGTATATGTCGTGGTCTACTTCTTACCCACCACATGGGGTTTGATAGGCACCCAACAGCCATGCACCAACCCATTTTAAATTAGTGTTAAATAAAAATTATACCAATCTTATTTTCTTCTTTTGTCTGTCGGGTTGAGTTCCCACTTTAGAAAATGGCTCAATATAACCTTTTATAATTTGAATAAGAAAATAATCACGTAAGATTGTAAAAATAAAGTTCTCTCGTAAGGGTTGTCATAAAATTAGAAAGGATTGTAATAAAAAGGCACTGGTGCACTAAGTTTCCGCTATGCGGGAGGGTCCGGAGCACAATGATCTATCGTACACAGTATTACATTGTATTTTTGCGAGATGTTTTTTCCACGGTTAAAACTCGTGAACTCCTGGTCACATGGCAGCAACTTTACCAGTTACGCCAAGGCTCCCCTTAAAAATTAGAAATGAATGTAATATGCCACAAAATCAATTGACCTGAAAAAATATTTCGTTTACGAGATAAATAAATATTAATTTATTACACCCCCTTAATTTTTTTTAACTTAACCCCTAAACTCAAACTCCATGATTATCGCTGTCTGTAGTCGATTTTCTCACTGATGTCCAGACGAAAATTAATTTGCATGGAGTGAAGTCGTTTCTGGAAGATAGTGACTAAAGCAGAAACACTATTGCTTATAATTCCAAGTAAAAGTCACCATCTCACACATGGGTGCCAAATGACTACGTAGACTATGCAACCAAAAGTGACTACATGACATGATCATGCAAAACAAACTTCTACTATATTTTTACAATAACACATTGGCCCAACACCATTTAATCGTATATTTGAAATAACATTGTTACTATAATCTTATCCTATCCCCGTGTTGATACAGTTACGAGCAGCTAGTTGGGATAACGTACACAAAATATTGATTCTATGAAACAATTCCATGAAAAAATATAGACCGTTAGATCGCCCTAACTTACGAGCAAATTGGAACTTTACAACCTTGGCAAGTTTTAAATTAAAGCCGAAATCAAGTTCAGATTTTAACAATATCGATCGTTGAGGATAAAAAAAATATTGATAATCACTTAAAGATTGCCTTAATGAGGATTTCAGATTAAATGTACATGTAGGTTAAAGTCTTAAGTAAATAACATGGGGAAAATGACACAGTATAACCACTCTCAAAATAAGAGTCGAAAAATTATATTTTTTTTTTATATACCTTTTGTATATATATACATTTTATGTATGTTATATACAAAATATATATAAATTTTATATACTTTTTGCGATTATCGAATGTAACTATGTCATTGTTACACAAATAGCCAGTCATATTTAATTTTTATCTTTTCTAGCCAGTATATATTAATTATACATAGTTACACATATATTGTACATGAATTATATCTATATTATACATCCGCCAGCTATTTTAAGTTTAAGAGATTAGGTGATCGGCTACTTGGGTTAATTGTAATTAAATTAAATGCCTAGCTAGACTAAGGTTGTAAGAACAGAAATTGCTTCTTGATGGTTCAAAATTTAAACTACATGTTATTTAAATTGAGGAAATTAACTAACTTAATTGACTAATTTCTGTGGTCACTAAGGTACCAATAAAGATTTGGTGCTTGATCAACAGAGTAAATATTACAAGAATCCTCTGTTGTAAAACCAATTTGCTCCTCCATTTTCCCAACTAGCTGCTGCTGCTGCTGCTGCTGCTGATTATAAACTCTCATTGATGATGTAGAACTTGCCCTTGGATCCAATAACTGAGTGTAAGTTGAAGAAGATAATGACAAGTGATCCAAAGCATTATAAGATGACACTTTAGGCATTAATGGCTGATAATTGAGAGTGTTGTTGTAATTTTCTTCATTCATTACTCCACTTGAATCACTATCTGATGAACCATCTTTTGAATCCACAAAATCTGAATTCAACTTGTTGTTGACTTCATAGTTTCTGGGATTATTCAATTCAAGAATTTCTTGTGGCCTTTGAAATGCAGTTGAATTTTCCTCTTCAATCTTCCCTTTTAGTCCTTTTAGCTGCAAATTTGGAACAACCACAAAAAGAGTGAAAAAACAAGCTAAAAAGTGGAAAATTTAATTTCTTTTATAACGAGTGACAGTGATCTCTGTTTAATCTGATATTATGTTAGAATTATGTGACTGCCTAATCTAAAAATTTAAACTTTTAAAATTATAATTTTATTTACTTAATTATATCTTCAACAAAGAAGGAGAGCATTGGCATAACTGGTAAAGTTGCTGACATGTGATCAAGATCGGAGGTCAAGGGTTCGGGTCGTGGAAACAGCCTCTTGCAAAAATTACAGGATAAGACTGCATGCGATAAACCCTTGTGGTCCGGTCCTTCCTCAGACCCAGTGCATAACAGGAGCTTAGTGCACCGGACAGGCCTTTCAACAAAAAGGGGTGCATCGGCTTTACACTATTAGATCAAGAAATGTAGATGATTTTAAATGGTTAATTTACCTCATTAATCAAGCCTTCTTTCTCTTGTTCAACTTTGGTATAATTAAGCTGAAGAGCTTCATAATTAGCCTTGAGAATATTATAATCTCTTTCTAATTGTTTAGTTTTCCAACGGGCACGTCGATTTTGGAACCAAATTGCTACTTGTCTTGGTTGCAGCCCTAATTCTTGTGCTATTTTCACTTTCCTTTCAGGGTCAAGCTTGTTATCAACTTCAAATATTTTCTCCAGTGCTTGAACTTGATCTACTCTTAGCCTCCTTTTCTTCCCTATTATACATCCACTCTCTTCTATCCCATCTTCATCTTCTAATCCATCCAACATTGCCTGAAAATCTGTGCTATATGCCAAATTCTGTGTATTTTTCTCTGCAATATAATACAAAAAAGAAACAAAAATTAAAAATGATCAGTCCTATTGCAAGTTCATTATATAGCCTCTTACCGACAAAACCAAGAAAAAAGAGAAATTTAACTTATTTACACCGATAGCATAATGAATTTTTATACCATCAGTGTATTTTAATATATTGTGACTAGCAAGTAACATATCTTATTTTTCTTGTTTTTATCCTAACTTTTTGTGTACAGTTAACTGTAATATATATCATTTAAGTGAGCTCGTGTGTGATGTCGATGTATAGAAGTTAAACTCAAAAAAGTTCCTCGTTTTTGAGAGATTTTGCATGAATTTGGGAAGAAAAGAAATATGCTAGAGGATTTACCTTCTGGTGGATAAAGCAATTTGCCAGAAGAATCTGAGAAACTGAATCGCTTCATAATAATAGATAGTAGTATTTCTTCTCCTTAATTATTTGGTTTATCAAAAGCAGAATTGGTTTCTTAGTGTTATGGCCTGTAGTAGAACTGTTAGAATATAGTAGAAATAATTAGAGCTAAAACAAGAGAAAGATGTGGATATGGATAAAAGAAAGAAAAGGGAAAACTCAAAACCAAGAGAGGAACAAATTAAAGGGACTTGCTTTTCATCATTAACCAATCAACCCAATAAAATAGGAAGAAAAGAAGGAGAAGGAAAGAAGAGACTCTGAGTGAGAAAAAGGTAAAGAGTTTATATGGGTTTTTTTCAAAGGTATGGACCAACAGTAATTTGATAAGTATATGCTGCCCAGCTATATATCTTCTTTTAATGATGTGAAATGACTTTCTATTTTGAAATTAACTTTTTTCCTTATTTTTTATTGGGAGCTTTGAATTCAATTGTCCAGTTGGCTCCAGAAAGTCCAACTGTATAGTAATTTTAGATCTTAGTTTTAGTGTCCTCTAACAAATTATCATCGAATGCAAGCTACCCCAAGTACATGACAATCAACAAATTGTTTTTGGATCTCTTTATGTAAATCTCTACCTGCACCATGCATGTTATCTGTCTTACATTACATGTTACTAATCATATTCAGAGGCGTACATAAATAAATTTTTTTGTAAGTGGTATCGATAATATTAGTATTATTAATTATCACATTTAAATATGAGAAATAGCCATGATCCATTAATTTTGTTGAGTAAGCTAGAAGAGGTTAAGAGTTCAATTTTGCATAACCATAATTTTTAGAAATAGAAAACTTCTCGAATATTTGCCAAAAATATTCAAGTTGAGGTTCAAACCTCCGACAGCTAGAAGCAAAAACAAGCAGTTAACCAGCTTGCTAAGCAATGGACTTTCACAAGTGGTGTTATTTCTTTTTTATCTATTTGTTTCTGCATAGTATTAATACATAAGCTCAGCAAAATTTTGTGACGAAGCGGTATCGCGTGACACCACTTTGTCCAACTTGTATCCACTCTTGATCACTTTTATTATAGACTATTACTTTCTAATTATTTTTTAGATGACCTGATAGAGCAAAAATTATTTTACGTATATAAAAACTAAACTCAAGAATGATACACCTTTATGTCACATATGAAAGACATATAAAATGGAAATATATATTATATTATATACACTACAGCCAGGCAGAGAGGAGGCAGGGCAGGGGGTGGATGGCAGAAAACAAGCAAAGGTACAGGCTGTAGGGATGGCAAAGGCAGGGAAAGAATCAGTGGATGGCTAGCTATATATGTGAGAGCAGAAATGGCAACGTCGCCAACCTCACTGCCAAAAATTCTTCTGATGCTCGCAACTAACCTCTCACGTGGTGTGTTACTTTGTTTCCAACTTAGGACACCCTGCTATTCATCACATGCATCGCCTCTCAATTCCCACTCTTCTTATTCTTTTTTTTCTACTGTTTTTGATTTCCATAGGCATTTTTGTTGTATAGCAATTTATGGTAAATGATTAGTAGTATTTGTTCAGCCAACTTTTGTTATTTCGTCCATTTGCGTTACCTTCCATACATAAAAGAAAATGACTAGGTTCTATGACTTATTTTCTACAAGTACCAGGTGGTCAATCGGTATATTTTCGATCAATGTTTTCGGGGGTTACTCTCTTATATGTTTATTTTTTAGGGAAGAGGAAGGTAGGAGTTGCTTTTAGAAAAACTATAAGAGATTAACAACTATAATTAAGCTGATAATATTTTTTTTTTTATGCTATTAGGTCACTTGAAATATAATTGTCCGTGCTATATACCTATAGTAACCTTAAAAATAGTGCAAGATTAAATTATATTATAGTAAATATGTCATCGCACTGCTAGGGTATAAGTGGAATTCGACTCAGTAGTAATATTCTTTTAATGTTGGTCGAATAATTAGTGAATTAAGATAGTTTGAAACCCTTGGGTAGCCTAGGTTTTGGCATGGTCGTAAAGTGCAGAAGCTAATGGGTCCAATGGCGACAGAGGAGGCACCTAACAATTGACCACTAGCATCTTGCTCAAAAGACACCATTTATTTGTGCCCCCCTTTAATTTGGAATGACTTCTAGTGCTAGGGTTTTCCCTTTATTCAACTACCCTACGTAATTAGACGTGGTTGTATATCTTGACTTTCTTATCGTCTCCATTCATGCACGCTTAACTGCAGTACTTTACTAATTTATATCTTCCTTTTCTTTTCGGACTTACTTTTTTTCTCTCACAACTAGTCACAGCAAAATTTATTTTTCCGTATTAGCACTAATTTGAACAAGTGTAATATTGAAGTTTATTTTTGTACCCTTATTTCATATGAACCATTTAGTTTCCTTGTTGTACCCGTACGTGCTGGACGAATGTGACCTTGCTATAAGTACCTTGTCCAGATTCTGCAAAATACAATACGTCATAATTTAGCTATAGTTTGTACGCAGCTTTACAGATATATACTTGCATACACCCGTATGAAAAAATGATAACAAGCTAAGTCATACAGTTATTTAGTTTATGTATTTATGTCATGAGCCAGTTAAAAGACATAGTATATGTTGACCCGGACGGTTTTGATTTTGATGATTGACAAATTAAAGGAACACATGCTTGAACCAGGTTCATGGACAGTGTACAGAGGTGACAGACAGAATCAAGCAAAAAGCTTGCACGTGAAAGGGATAAGTATAAGTGGTAATATATGATATTCCCTGAACGGAAAGGTTGCATATTTGATAAGGAGAATGACTCCTTACTTGAAGAGAACTCCATCCAAGATAAGGGAAGAGTTAGAAGTTGAAGTTGACTACAACTCTTCCAACAAGGAAGAGTAAAGCATTAGAACTCTAGTTAACCTTTATTTACTAACTCTATAAGTATCAGCGTTGTTCTCTTTTACAGGTGATGCACACATACTGAAGTAAAGCAAGAATTGAGAACAAAATAGCACGGCATTTTGTGAGCAATTCCTGTGAGTTTTAAGAGTGTGATCCTGAAATTACATGAATCAGATTGAAGAACCAGCTCCATAAAGAGTTTTGTGTGTCTTTCTTTATTTCTAGTTCAAAGTGTATTAGGCGTTTTGAGTTGTACCTTTCAGCTTTCTTAGAAGCAAATTGTACTAGGTACCCGAGTTGTATTGTTCAAGTTAGAGTTAACTTGAATCAGTCGCAACAGCTCGTGGCTGGTTGCTATAAGGGTTAGAGTTAATCCTTAGGTTTGCAAGAGTTTGTAAACTTTGTTGTTGGCTCAGAGTTGTAGTGAAGTGTTTGGAGAAAATCCTACTGGGTAGTAGGTCGTAGTTTTTTCACCTTTTGAGCCGGGTGTTTTCCACGTAAAAATTCTTGTATTCTTTAATTTCTGTATTTATTATTTCGCAACAGTAGTATAAGGAACACATAGAATAACTAGGTCCTTCTATAATCTGTGCACGCGAAGAATTGGACACCACACAAATCAAAATGTCCCATGTGTAGTATTGAAGTATAAAACATCAATTGGTATTAGAACAGATTATCCTTGAAGAGGCTAACACATTAGGAGAAGATCAAGATGAGTGCACCACTTGAAAATTGGGAAGGACAATCAACTAATAGGCCACCACTCTTCAATGGCCAGTACTACTCCTGGTGGAAAAACAGAATGAGAGACCACATCGTAGGACAGGACTATGAGCTATGGGACATTGTCACTGATGGTCCCCTAGCTACTATGAAGAAAAATGTTGAGGGAGTAGATGTGCCAAAAACAAGAGCTGACTAGACTGCTTAGGACTTGAGGAATGAGAGAAGAATGCCAAGGCCAAGAAATGGATTGTGGTGGACTTGGTCCAGACGAGTACATCAGAATTCAAAGTTGTACTACTGCTAAGGAAATTTGGGACACTTTGCAAGTGGCTCATAAAGGAACACCTCAAGTGAAGAGCTCCAGAGGAACTCTACTATATTCTCAATATGAGAATTTCACTATGAAGGAAGGGGAAACCATCCAAGAGATGTATAGAAGGTTTACCATATTGACAAATGAACTTAAATCTCTTGGAAGGATTATTCTTGAAGAAGACAAAGTTGAGAAAATTCTTACAAGGGTTCTGCCAGTCTATTGGGAAAGCAAAATCACTGTCATTCAGGAATCAAAGAACATTGCCACTCTTAAGTTGGATGAGCTGATTGGAAATCGCACTTCTTATGAACTTAGAAGGCAAACCATGAAGATGGATGTATCCAAGAAGGAAAGGATCCTGCCACTCAGAATCACTGAAGTTTCTGATCTAGAGGAAGATGAGATGGCTATGATCACAAAGGACTTCAAGAAGTACCTAATGAAAGGAAAGGGTTCTTCAAGAAGTGGAAACTACAGCAAACCAAGGGTTCCTGAAAAACAGACCAATGAGGGTTGCTACAAGTGTTGGAAGACTGATCATCACATCAAGAACTGACCTCAATGGGAAATTGAATGGAAGAAGGAAAGAGCTGAACGAAGAAACAGGAAGAAGGAACAGGTTCATCCCAAGAAGAACAAAGGATCAACAAAGGCTATGATTGCTGCTTGGGGAGAAAGCTCAGATGAGGACTCAGATGATAAATATGGAGATGACAAGCACTTATGGCAATTGGAGAATCCGATGAGGAATCTGAGGTAAGAATAATTCATCTCAAAGACAAGATTAAGTTTTTGTCTAAAGAAAGGCTATCTGAGTTATTTCTAGATTTCATTGATGAATCTGAGGATATAAACAATAAAAATGAACATTTGTCTAAGGAATGTGTCATTTTAAAAGCAAAATGTAAGAACCTGGAACTTAGAGTTAGTGAGACTGTAAGTGAAAATACTGCACTAAAGAACCAGGTTCATGCATTTGAATCAAATATGCTAGAACTTAGATCTGAAAACCTAAAACTAAAATTAGGAACAAATAAGAAGACAGTTGATTGCACACAGCTCACTCTAGAAGAAAATTAGGTAAACTGAAAGATGAGTTAAATACGAAGGATGAGCAGGTAAGAATTTTGAAGGAGGATCTAGGCAAGGTCAAGCATGAACTAGACAGAACTTGTAAATGGAACAGGTCCTCCGATGCTCTTTCATGTCACGACCCCAAAATACCCAGCCGTGATGGCGCCTATCGTGAAATCAGGCAAGCCACACATTTCATCGATTTAAAATTTCTTTCCGAAGTTCTCTATATTTACAGCAAAAGTCTCATTTATAAAATCATTTAAAAGTTTAACACCATTAAAGCATATATAAAAACCAATACCAGAACTAGTGTCACCGAGCCATGAGCTACTATATCTATAATGTCAAAATACAGAGCTGACATAATAGTGTCTGAAATAAATAGATAAATAAATAAATACGACAGGAAGATAAAGAGCGAGGAAACGAGACTGCGATCATCAGCTGCTACCTCGAAGACTCCAAAAGGAACCCTGACCGTAAATCAGCAACCGTTATCGGTCCCGATGTACCTAAATCTGCACACAAGGTGCAGGGGGTAACGTGAGTACACCAACTCAGAAGTAAAGAACCCAAACTATGGGCCGAGAGATAGTGACAGACTAAACCAAAGTGGATATATCAAGAATCAGTGTACAGGAATTTAGACATGGTCGCAGATATCTAACAGATAATGAAACAGGATAAGTTCAAGTACGTACAGTAAACCATGTATAGCTCAGTATACATTACATGCCAATGTATCAACTGTATGAAATTCTCATAGTGCTCCCACTCTCATATGCAAGTCCACTCAGTACTGTATAAGGCTCGCGGTCCCTGGGAAGATTCATCCCGGAAAATATACACATGTGACTGTAGTCACTCAGTACTGAGGAAGGCTGATCCAGCCCTATGGAGAAGATTCATCTCTAGATAATGATACACCTCACAACCACTCGGTACAGCATATGGCTCAACGGCCCAGGGAAGATCCATCCCTGAATACATATACACATCACTGACATCACTCGCTCAGTACCGAGGAACAGGCCAATCCTGCCTCGTGGAGAAGATCCATCTCCAAGTATAAACACTTCGGACAAGATCCATGCCCAGGGAAGATACATCCCTCAAATATTGACACTTCGGACAAGATCCATCCCTCAAATATCTGTCACGACCCAACCTATGGGCCGTGACGGGCACCCGGTACCTTACTCAACCGAGTACCAATATAACATATCTTGCTTATCATACTATCATGGGTAAATGTGCCAAAATAGTCATCATCACATAATATAAATAAAACATAAGGGAATGCTAGACATATGACGACCTAACATGATATAGAAACGTATACATGCGACGTACGCTCTTATAAGGCTGACATGACCATTTGTAAACTCAAAACATAGGCCAACAAGGCCATACAAGTATCTATATACTTGACATTTGTCTACAAGCCTCTAAGAGTACATAAACATCAAAAATTTCATGACAGGGCCCCGCCATACCAGTCAATGCATGTCCCAATCATACTGACCAAATAGGCAACTCCAGAGCAAGTGGAGTGCAGCAACACCTTCCGCTGAGCCGATAGCCTACTAGGAGGACTGTCAACCTGTCTATCAAGACCTGCGGGCATGAAACGCAGCATCCCCAAGCAAAAGGGATGTTAGTACGAATAAAGTACTAAGTATGTAAGGCAGAATAGCATAACTAAGAACAGTAATGTAAAGAGATGTAGGAGATACAACATGTAACATCTGAGTGCCTTTGAGAGATAGTGACATGAAATGCGTGATACATATATATATATATATATATATATATATATATATATATATAATCTTTTAAAAACATCCGCCTCTGTGGGCATCATCATCATCGTATCATACCCGGCCTCGTAGAGGACTCGGTAAAAATATACACGGCCATCATAAGGCTCGGTAGAATTGTACCCGGCGACGTGGAGCTCGATAAACCCAACTTATCAGTGGTTTCACAATAGGTGTTGTACCCGGCTGACTATAGCGCGGCTCGATAGAGTAAAATAGGTACTATATATAATGCATGCTGGACTCATGGAATCAAGCTCTAAACCTTTCGGAGTGACGTAAGGTAGTTGCACCTTCGATTAACATTATGGAAATCATACCATTAATATGAACTTCACTAGGACTCAAGGATCATACATACTTTCTTAGAATAACTTTGTAAGGATAGAAAAATATGGACAACCTTAGTTGCTAGGAGTAGATTCATTATTAAATAGTGTATCGTTTACATTCGTTTCACTTTAGATCATGCCAAAAGAATGAAGGAAGAGCCTTAACATACCTTATCACAATCTTTCCAGTCACCAGGTTGAACTCGCCTCTTTTCCCCTTAATCAACAACAACGATAATAATACTATCATTAGGTTACGTAAGGTACAACTATCGCACAACGAACAACAAGCTTATGTTGTATAAAAACGGGCAGCATCTCCCCTATTATTCTTACTTCCTCCAAATTCAATATAACACCAACAACACAATAACACAATAACAACAACATATATACATTATTTTCCAGCGTTATATACACCACAAAATACTACAAAACAGACCAACACACCGCAATATCTTCATACACCAAACGACCACCGTAGTAGTGTCAAACGACCTTAACAAAAATAACGACGAACAATCAGACCACCATTCCATAATTATTTTTTATTTTCCCACACCTTTTATCCTCCAAAACTCCATAAAACATCAGCACAAGAGGCCAACACGAAACAGCCCACAAACAGTCTACTTTTGTCAAATAACTCGAACTCACGGCTTCCGATCATCGTCCCGTGAGTTCTAACTATTAGGAAACATATTTATCAACCTTACTTGATATTTAAACACTTAAATACAGATATTAGACATTTCTTAACTATTAATTACCTTCCAAAACTCTAACTACAAAGAAAAAAAGAGAGGCGGTATAATGGCACTTACGTCGTAGGGATCGTTTTGATGTTATCGCTTCTCGATTTCATGCCCAGGATGATAATCCTCTTTGAAACCCTAGAATATAGCTTAAGTATATGTTTATGGGTATTCTATGGTCGTGTTATACTAAAAAATGAAGAGAAATCCGACCTAAGACTTATATATATAACCTTTGGAAAAGTCAAAGAGGTGCTAGCTTGGCACCGTAGCATTGGTCTATCTTCCGACGCTTATATCTTTTTATTCGGTTGTCGTATGAACGAACGTTTAAGAGCGTTGGAAAATAAATTCCAAGACCTTCATTTGGGTATATAATGTGTCCCAATAAAACCTCATATAACACACGAAATTTATTTCTCAAAAAGCTTTAGTGAACCATCTACTTGTCACTTATGATGTCTGCGCAGTCTCGCAAAACTGCAAATATCTCTCTACTCCTATGTCGTATCGATGAATGGTTTAATGGGTTTGAAACTAGACTCATAGATATTTAACTTGGTTGGTATATCAGCCAATAATTCCATGAATATTGAGAGAAAATATCAGTTAAATGTGACCTAATTTTCAGCACATTATGAATGTAATTTGTGAAGACCGTTGCCAACTTTTGTTCCACAACTCGCTCGACTACAAAACGTAGCACACGACCATCATACGATAAACATAACTCATATAATAACCTCCTTATCATGTAATGAACCATAGTCTCACCCTAAAGTACATGTTATAACATTCCAAACTCATCTACTTTCGACGAAACTTATTTTCTCTAATTGGTTTAGCTTCTAAGATTTCCAACCCTCTCGGTACTCGTTATTCATGATCTTAAATATATTGAAACTCCAAGGTAACATGATTAACTTACTTTATATACTTCCAAATATAAACTTATTTCTGAACTTACATCAATTGAGTTACGACGTACTCTCACGTATGAAAACATGGGGTGTAACACCATTACCCCATTTGGAACATTCGTCCTCGAATGTTGACTAATGCACTTGTCCATCTCTTAAGAAATAACTCTTTCGAATACTTTAATATTGTCTTTTCCATCCAGGGAGTTGTTCGGTGAATAAATCCAAAGGCTAGGGGATTCCCCCCTTTAGGCCTCTTTCTCACTCCACGACTTGTGGTCGAAATTCTCCCAATCTCGTAACTGTTTTTACCTTCTTTCATGGAACATGTACGATTATAACCTTGAATGTGCGCCAATGCGAATTTTATCTCCTTTTTTTTTGCTAGCTTTTAACCAATCTCTAGGCTTCACTTTGTGAACATATATAGTACTATGACAAGCTGTCCTTCTGGGCATCTATAGTTGTACTAAAGTTCTTTGCTTGGTACTTTGTTGAACTTACGACTATTGCTATATCTTGTTTCATAGCCTCAGTTATATATGTTTATGGCTTTACCACAACTAGGTCGGTCATACTGTACCATAACTCTTACTTCGATTTATTATTATCGAGGTCTGCCACCCAAATCTAGGTTACTCTCTGACTGCTTATCCTATATGTATAAATTTAAGCCATTTAGTGCTTCCTTATTATTGTTCATCTTAATAATGACAGCCTAATCTCATCTCATATTGTAACGTTCATCCATCTATTATTGATTCACCTTAACTTTGATCTATAATCTACCACTGATAACTTGAAACCTCTTATGTAATATATCGTCACTAGGGCTCACGTCTTATCGGGGAACATCTGAAGTGATTTTCCTGATCCACTTAGGGATGATACTATACTTCAATAGTTTTATTTCATAGTATCCCAATGTGATTCATCCTATGGGGGTATTCTAATCATGTGCAGTTCATGAAATACTTGTTCTCAAAATCATTACTCAATCAAAGGCCTAAACGTCATCCTCTTACATTTATCATAGTTACACCCTTACTTTACTACCAGGGTAGCATTCTATCTCTTCTAAATGCTCCTAGTTTTAAGCTCCTTTGAGTTCACTCATGCTATACTGAGCTTTTTATAACTTTATGGAAACCATCAGCTCTCTAGTTGTGATGGGTTCAATACCGAAGGCTTACCTATTCTCGTTACCTTCTCATTCACCTTTTCTTATCCTTACTCCTGTCTAGCTAAAATTGTGTTGGTCTACCATACTTTAGCTTGTGACCTACGCATATCTATTTATACTACTCGCAACCTTCCTTTTAACATGCTAGCACCATAGTTTTCCTTTCATGCCTTCCCAGTCACCTTTAAATGTAAGAAATTACTTTTCCTGGCCGTTCTGCCACTTGCTGTATGGATACTTAGCATATCTTAATGCCCACGAATACTGGAGTTCCCTGTATCTCATATGATATCAATTATCAACTCTTGATTTTTTTTTCTTTTTCCCGTTCATTATCCACGATAGGTGCCACTTACTTATGGAGTGCATACAATATTATAGTGAGATTGTTGTTACAAGACCATTTCTTCTTTAGGTCACTATGTTTATGTTGAAGCCTTCTTCCTTATTACCTCATCTAGTCTTTCGTTGTACTACATAGTGGATACCCTCCGACTCTTGTAAAGATGTGAGTTTATTACATCATATACCCAAAGGAATTTCTGATGTTCGTACTCACCTATTATTATCCTTAGTTACTTTCATCCACACCTTTGTGCTCGTAAGGTTGCTTCTGAAGTGAAATTTTACTATCTCCCTAGTGGCACTTTCTTTTATTTCCGCAACACTTATACGGTACCTTTAACTACCCAATCTCCTCTCTTAATATTACTCAAGGATCACGATGGCATCATATCTGCGAGACTGAATTCCTTATGTTGGGTTTCACTACGTTTATCTTGCACAATCTATTGATTTATCTAGGACCTCTTGTTTAGATATAACTAGTCTCTTTCTGAATCAACTACAGACTACACGTTGGTCCACTTTCATATCTGTATTTTATGTAACGCCTCTTAGGTTATGCCTTTTGCCTTAACTTACCTCTCGTACGGGATCCTTATGTATCAAGTGTTCATTCCCACTTATTTAACAATATCATCGAGTGCGAAACCTTTATTGATTCTCCCCAACATCATACTTGCATAATGTTCTGGAGTCATATTATATATGTAAGATCTGAATAAATGCAATCTCATTCCTTTCACCCTTTTACCACATTCTTCCTTTACCATTCGATCTTTACCTCTTCATCTTTGGCATTAACATCTTAACTGAGATATTACTCGCCATGTGGTAATCCTTCTACACCAAGGATAATTGAATTTCTTACGCACAAGGGTGACACCTGGTGTAACTGGCACATTTAGTTCCTTAAGTTTAACTCTGCTCATAGTGCTTGCTTTAAGAAAGCGTCTTCTTGAATGACCTTTAAAGGTTATTCCTCTGTTGTCCATTCTATTATTGTCCAAACACGATCTCTGAAATTCTCACGATGTCGACTATTACCAATTCCCTCGATCCTTAATTCATGTTTAGTTTATCTTGTTCACCAGCCCATACTGATTTCTATTACTTTGGGGTCTAACTTTTCCCTTTGGTAATCACGTTAGAGTCACGAACTTATTTCTCGAAATGAGGATGTGACTTTACGACCTATGCTCTTTTGTTGCCTCAAGGACTGTTACCTCTCGTCTTTTCCTTCCCTTGACTATACTCGGTAATATTGTCTTTTTTTTTTACCGTTTTCATCCACGTATCACATCTTACTCATAATGCTTTATTAACTCTCTTCTTTTTTCCATGCTAACATTTATGTCTATCACTTTATTCTAAAAACTCCAACAAAACGTTCCTTAAGTTTTAGCTCCCCCTGCTTCATCTCACTAGTTCTTTGGGACGCCTAATATTCTCTCTCTTTTTTTTTTACTAGGGGAAGGAGTCATACTATGATAAATATTTATCCCTTATAGGATTCCACTGCATATCTTCTAAAAAATTTCAACATTCTAGTATTCATATCTGACTGTTCTATTATAAAGTGCACCATCTGGATCTCTCGCAAGGAGATCTATTACCACATTTGCAATATCTTTTGGAAATTTAGCTAATTATAATAATCATCCACCATTTTTGGGTTACTTCAACCCTAACTCGATCCTGATATCCCTTTCTTCTCTTAACTGTATATGTTGGCTCCCATGGAGCATAACTGAGGCGGGTGTGGCCAATTGTACATACCTCTGTTACAATTGTAGGTAATTCAAAATGCTTGTATTTCTCTGCTTGAATCGTAAATACATACAATCTTCAATAACTGGGCGCCTCATACCCTTCTTCATCTTATTTCTTTTACTTGTTGAAACCTATATCTATCTTCTGAATCTCTCATTGCCTTTCACCACAGGGGTGAATATATTTTATTTGCCTTAGGGCTCCTTATCAAGAGGCTTACCCGTCTTAGTACACACATGATCTACTGAATACCTTATATTTACTCATCATAAGCATTGTGCAAAATTGAGTTCCTCTAACTCAACTCATTCACAGCCACATGCAACCTCTTACCAATCTTCTTTCTAGATGTAGGCATCGTCGTATTATGAATAAGATAGAATTTAGGAAATTGAGTTCTTACGACTAAGCTCTACCACACGATCTAGAGTAAGAAGAAAGAGTGACAGTCCTAAATGCCCTGTAGCCTCCTGCTTATAAGTGTGGTGCACAACACACCCATAAACAAGACTCTACTAGACACGGCTTGTAGACATCCCTAGGACAGAACTGCTCTAATACAACTTTTGTCACGACCCAACCTATGGGCCGCGACTGCCACCCGGTACCTTACTCAACCGAGTACCAACATAACATATCTTTCTTATCATACTATCACGGGTAAATATTCCAAAATGGTCATCATGACATAATCGAAATAAAACATAAGGGGATGCTAGACATATGACGACCTAACATGATATAGAAACGTATACATGTGTTGTACGCTCTTATAAGGCTGACATGACCATTTGTAAACTCAAAACATAGGCCAACAAGGCCATACAAGTATCCATATACTTGACATTTGTCTACAAGATTCTAAGAGTACATAAACATAAAAAAGGTCGGGACAGGGCCCCACCATACCAGTCAATGCATGTCCCAATCATACTGACCAAATAGGCAACTCCGGAGCAAGTGAAGTGCAGCAACACCTTCCACTGAGCCGATAGCCTACTAGGAGGACTGTCAACCTGTCTATCGGGACCTGCGGGCATGAAACGCAGCGTCCCCAAGCAAAAGTAATGTCAGTACGAATAAAGTACTGAGTATGTAAGGCAGAATAGCATAACTAAGAACAGTAATGTAAAGAGATGTAGGAGATACAACATGTAGCATCTGAGTGCCTCTGAGAGATAGTGACATGAAATGCGTGAAACATATATTTATATATAATATTTTAAAAACATCCGCCTCTGTGGGCATCACGATCATCATATCATACCCGGCCGCGTAGAGGACTCGGTAAAAACATTCCCGGCCATCATAAGGCTCGGTAGAATCGTACCCGGCCACGTGGAGCTCGGTAAAACCAACTGATATGTGGTTGAACAATAGGTGTCGTACCCGGACGACTATAGCGTGGCTCGGTAGAGTAAAATAGATACTATATATAATGCATGGTGGACTCATGGAATCAAGCTCTAAACTTTTCGGAGTGACGTAAGGTAGTTGCACCTTCGATTAACATTATGGACATCATACCATTAATATGAACTTCACTAGGACTCAAGGATCATACATATTTTCTTAGAACAACTTTGTAAGGATAGAAAAACATGGACAACCTTAGTTGCTAGGAGTAGATTCATTATTAAATAGCGTATCGTTTACATTAGTTTCACTTTAGATCATGCCAAAAGAATGAAGGAAGAGCCTTAACATACCTTATCACAATATTTCCACTCACCAAATTGAAATCGCCTCTTCGCCCCTTAATCTACAACAACGATAATAATACTATCATTAAGTTACGAAAGGTACAACTATGGCACAACGAACGACAAGCTTATTTTGTATAAAAACGGGCAGCATCTTCCCTATTATTCTTACTTCCTCCAAATTCAATATAACACCAACAACACAAGAACACAATAACAACAACATATATACATTATTTTCCAGCGTTATATACACCACAAAATACTACAAAACAGACCAACACACAGCAATATCTTCATACACCAAACGACCACCGTAGTAGTGTCAAACGACCTTAACAAAAATAACGACGAACAACCAGCGCACAATTCCATTATTATTTGTTGTTTTCCCACACCTTTTATCCTCCAAAACTCCATAAAACATCAGCACAAGAGGCCAACACGAAACAGCCCACAAACAGTCTACTTTTGTCAAATAACTCGAACTCATGGCTTCCGATCATCGTCCCGTGAGTTCTAACTATTAGGAAACATATTTATCAACCTTACTTGATATTTACACTTAAATACAGATATTAGACGTTTATTAACTATTAATTAACTTTCAAAACTCTAACTACAAAGAAAAAAGAGAGGCGGTATAATGGCACTTACGTCGTAGGGATCGTTTTGATGTTATCGCTTCTCGATTTCATGCCCGGGATGATAATCCTCTTTGAAACCCTAGAATATAGCTAAAGGATATGTTTATGGGTATTCTCTGGTCGTTTTATACTAAAAAATGAAGAGAAAACCGACCTAAGACTTATATATATCAACTTTGGAAAAGTCAAAGAGGTGCTAGCTTGGCACTCTAGCACTGGCCCATCTTCCGACGCTTATATCTTTTTATACGGTTGTCGTATGAATGAACGTTTAAGTGCGTTGGAAAATAAATTCCAAGACCTTCAGTTTGGTATATAATATGTCCCAATAAAACCTCATATAACACACGAAATTTATTGCTCAAAAAACTTTAGTGAACCACCTACTTGTCACTTATGTTGTCTGCGCAGTCTCGCAAAACTGCAAATATCTCTCTACTCCTATGTCTTATCGATGAACGGTTTAATGCGTTTGAAACTAGACTCATAGATCTTCAACTTGGTTGGTAGATCAGCCAATAATTTCAAGAATATTGGGAGAAAATATCAGTTACATTTGACCTAATTTTCAGCACATTATGAATGTAATTTGTGAAGACCTTTGCCAACTTTTGTTCCACAACTCGCTTGACTACAAAGCGTAGCACACGACCATCATACAATAAACATAACTCATAGAATAACCTCCTTATCATGTAATGAACCATAGTATCACCCTAAAGTACATGTTATAACATTCCAAACTCGTCTACTTTCGACAAAACTTATTTTCTTCAATTGGTTTAGCTTCTAAGATTTCCAACCCTCTCGGTACTCGTTATTCATGATCTTAAATATATTGAACCTCCAATGTAACATGATTAACTTACTTTATATGGTTCCAAATATAATCTTATTTCTGAACTTACATCAAGTGAGTTACGACGTACTCTCACGTATGAAAAAATGGGGTGTAACAATATCATTGCGCTCACTGGGGGTGTAAAGACTCTGTAGGGGCTCCTATTGTCCCAAGCGCTATATCAAGACAAATAAGGCAAGATCAAATTATCGATGTAGTGTGCAGTCCGATCTCATAATTGTCTCAATAACAGGCTCTCGTCCTCACTCAGTCATTACTCTCCAGTCTCGCTCACATGGGCTCACAGATGCATGAACTAGCCCAAAATAATGATAAATATATAAGATCAACAATTACCGAGACTGAGGCATGAAATGATATGTTATGACAGGACTGAGTATACAAAATCAAATAAACACATAAGGAGACAGCAATATACGACCACTCGGGTCTCATAATTTTCGGCGTGAAGCCCTAGCATTTGACTTAGTATAATTTCTAGCATGTTCACATTAGCCACATCAATAAAGGTGCAGATATAAATCCGGCATAGCCACTAGACGGTGCCATGGGATGAGACAGGACACAAATAACTCGGTGTAGCACGCCCATCACTTGGCATGAGCGTCACCTGAATTATAATCATATAGCATATAGTTCGGGATTTTGAACTCTCATAACTAAGTTTGAAAACGTTACTTACCTCAAACTAGCTAAAATCCTAGCCCAAAATGCCTTTGCCTCTAGACTCGGCCTCTGACTGCTCCAAATCTAGCCAAAATCATATGTATATCATCAATATATGCTAAGGAACAAAGCTCACTCGTAAATTATCAAATTAACCAAAAATTCGAAATTGGTCAAACCCGACCCCCGGGCTCCCGCCTTGGAATCCGATAAAAATCACAAAACCAGAATCCTTATCCACTCACGAGTCTACCCATATCAAATTCATCAAAATTTGACATCAAATGCCCATTCAAATCCCCAAAAGAATGCCCAAATCTTTCTTCCATTTTCCCCCAATTTTCACTCCAATTTCTCAAATTAAATAATGAAATTCAAGACTAAATCATAGAATTGAACCAAAACTAAGTGATAAATACTTACCCCAATCACTCTACTGAAAAAATCTCTTCAAAATCACCTTCTTCCGAGCTCTCTATTGAATTTTTGGAATTATGAGCTCAAACCCTCGTTTTGAACTTAAACATTCAGCCCAGATACGTCTCCATTGCGATCGCGGAAATAGCCTCGCGATCGCAAAGCACAAACAAGCCTCCCCGCATTTGAACCTTACGCGATCGCAGAAACACATACGCGATCGCGGATAGCACCCTCTCACAACAACACGAATGTGCCCAACTCTACGCGGTCGCGTAGAGTAATTCCTTCATCACACCGCCACTCCAAATCCTTCTACGCGAACACAACCTCGGCCATGCGTTTGCGATGCACAACTTTGCAAAACTATGTGATCGCGACCCTATCCCTGCGACCGCGTAGAACAAACTTACCGTTGTCCCAAAATAATCCTACGCGATCGCGAATGGATGGCTGCGATCGCGTACAAGGAAACTAGAAACAGTTGATACCACATTTCAGCAGTTGCCAACCAAATACTAAGTTTATTAACCACCTGAAACTCATCAGAGGCCCTCGGGACCTTACCAAACATACCATCACATCCCATAACATCATTCAAACTAACGCGAGCCTTTGAATCACTCAAAGTAACATCCAAATACCAAATTAACCCTGAATTCAAGCCTAAGGATTTCTAAACTTCCGAAATTCGCCAACAATACCGAAACTAAGCAAACCACGTCTGAATGACCTGAAATTGCACAGACATCACAAACGACACTACGAACCTATTCCAACTTATGGGATTCCATTCCGACCCCGATAGCTAATTTTCCACTGCCGACCAAAAATCGCGAAAAATCCAATTTCGTCAATGCAAGCCTAATTCTACCACGGACCTCCAAACAACATTCTGAATACACTTCTAAGTCCCAAATCACCTAACAAATCTATCCGAGCAATAAAAACCACATTTCGAGATCGTTTATCTATAAGTCAACTTCCGGTTGACTTTTCCAACTAATTCACCAACTTAGGAGACTAAGTGTCTCATTTCTCTCCACAACCGCTCCGAACCCGAGCCAACCAAACTTACACAATATAACATATCTGAACCACATATAATGAAGCAGAAATAGGGGAAACGGGGCTAAAACTCTCGGAACGACCGATCGGGTCGTTACATTCTCCCCCACTTAAACATGCGTTCATCCTCGAACGTGCCTAGAGTTGTTCCAAAAACCATCAAAATTGTCGTGTAGCCTAACCACGCACATACCGGGGGTGATCCCACATCACCCTGACCCATATCGGTCCAATAGCACAACATAGCTGAAATTTAGTAATCCGACCTAACCCATACCTTAGAACCAAATTTCCAAATTCCGAAATAACTTTTTAGATCAAAATCCCACATCTATAAACTTAATAAGTTTGAACACGTTGTATCAAGCCATATCCAAACCCAAGATTTAATCACATAATATACCGCATGACTCAAACACTCATAGCGATAACTCCTAATCACAATAACTGCTCAAAACAACCCAATACAAGTACATAACCTCTTATCAAGAAATGCCTCTCTCTAACACTTTCATATACTGCCGATGATGAAAGAAACACGTAAAAACTAGCAACCATTCGTCCGATCAGCCAGTCATGGAGCTCCCCTTTCTCTGACAGGAACTATAGCAGATTTCTATGCCAACTTCCGATATCATCCTTCCAACCATGTTGTAGCCAACTCTGGTAGTATTCACTCTAGGCCCAATGACCTCTCCTCATCGAAAACGACCACTCTGATGTCATGACGCATCAATACAATCCAAGGCCATAACATGTGCAACTCGTGCACTCAGTAGCAACATCCCACGAACTCGAATCATAGAAAAGATTCACACAAGAGGATTATCCTGCCATTAACAATTACCATCACAACACCATGCTAAGATCCTGGCACACATCGTAAAATCAAACACACGAATCTGACACTAAGGATCATACCCCCATATAACTCCAGCACAATGCGTGATCTCATCCAAACGCTGGTCCATATGAAATACTTCGAGCCACCTTACTCAAAATTAATAACCATACACAATTCGGCATCAAGTACTCCAAGTGCATTGCCATAACCACGGGGGAATCGGACGATACCATTCCATACGAATCAGAAAGAATATAACCAATACGTCTCAATCCCGCAATACCTAATTACTTACCTTACTCAAATCCCGCTATAAATCCCAAATGAATCCGCACCATATGTGCATATAACCAACAATCACCACCCCTCGCAACACCAAAGGGTAACTCATAGATCACTCCAGAATATGAATAAAGTCAATGACAATCGAATGGTACATCCCTCAACAATAGCAATTCGGAGTCAACAATTCCGAACCGGTGCAGAACACACACCCATACTGGGCATACCAACAACCCTACATCAACTCTGGTCACCCACAACAGATAGATAACTCTCCGAAGGTTCACAATGACTGAATCATGGCATTTACTAACATCTGACTAGCTTTGCTCGCATCTTCACAGTCCACAACCACAAAATAATCTTTTTATGAGAATTCTCAGTCCCGAAGTCCATGAAGCGCATAAATTACCATATTTGATCCCAACTCCACCGCTCGAATATATAACACATCCCTAATACTCAATCATTCCACGAGGGATACTCTTATAATTCTTTCGTGTCACCAAGCAACCTTGAATATCAGCAGTCGATCCAATAAGAGAGCGTCGCAATACCAATGAATCACCCTTAACTCCATACATTGCCCTTTCTAAAATGTATACCCTCATCAAGCCACCCAATAGTGATATCATCTACCTAGTCATCTGAAACTGCCAATGCTGCCTAAGAATTATTTACCTTCCTTCCAGAACTGAACCGTGACCTCACATATGCAAATCTCAACTCTACACAACATACCGCATATGCCATGCCATCCTATGATAACTATGAGAACTTCATGATCCCTTCCGAGCCACAAGCAACTACGTACCCAACTAGCCAAGAACTTTCCGTTTGATCCCATTTAGAAGCAAAATCACTATACATCACTTGCACCTCAAGTCAGTAGAAAATATACATCTCTAACCGTGGTAAAAACCATCAGGAATTATCCGAATCCCATTTGTACAACACCAAACCGTCAGGACTAAATCCTTCTAACTCAACCAAGCTACGCAGGTCACCAAAACCCAAGAGCATTGCTAAGAAACACCTGTAAAAACTCATTGCCTCATAAACACCCAAAGAACTAATCATATCCCTTACCATGCCGATCTGACCTACTACAAAGTTGTCCTATTTATCCAAGTTCCTTCTGACTTACCTTCGAATTGATATTTCTCCTTGCCATAATACCGCAATTCTCAACCTAGACTTACCACACGATACCCAAGCATAAGACCGTACCATCTAAGGCTCGTAAGCTGTTGAATACTCTCTCAAATATCCCGAAAAGTACCACATTCAAAATACTTACCCTGAAGAGACTTCATTCGAATCTAAAGCCATTACCTTCACTTTCCTGATACTGATATGTAGAATCCATGATAATGTAGAAATACCACAAGTTTTGACACCCTCCAACATAAATCTCAGTTCTAGCCAATTACACATGTTGAAGATTTCCAATTGTTATATTTAAACCTTGAATCCATAAGAACCATTCTTGAGAGTCATCCATTCTACACAAATCTCAATTAAACTGATCAAACGGATCCAACGACCTGACCCCATTTGCACACCAACATACTAGGAAGTAACCCACACTTCGAAGCAACCAAGAAAATTCCTACTCCGCACACACTACACCATTTACAGTTACAACTCAATCATTCGATAAAACCCATCTACCCATAGAGTATATTATAGCCTGTATTCCAAATTTCCATTACTCGGGTCATTCTCAAACTCCACCTCTACAGGCGATAACAGATTCACCAGCATACCTCGAACTGGGACCAATACATCACATAATCGTGCAACTAACTTATTATTAGCAGACTCCCCCACTTGGCTCAAAGCCATAGATCAAGTCAAGCAATAACTCTCATTGACCATAAGTTATCACTGCCACAATACCGCAATGAGATTCAACTAAATCCTTCATAAGCTCGTATAACACAAATCATTTGATATATCAAATCATCTGCAAATCTCGCATTCACCATTGTAATGGTCATGCCAACTTCCACAAGCAGTCTAAACTCAAAGTGCAACATATATCTTTTACTGGTAAAAAAGAACTTGCTACAAAATAACATAAGGATCACACAACCTCATAACACCCCATAGGAGATAACCCCGCTGGCTTAGCCTCAAACTTATATCTCTCTATACCCTTCCAAAAATCATAGCTATTACGCAATCACTTTATCCTTCTGCATCAAAACACAACCAATGCCTACCCTCGAGGCATCACAACACGCGGTATAAGAACCTAAAGTTGATGGCAGAACTAACACTGGAGCTGTGGTCAAAGAAATCTTGAGCTTCTGGAAGCTCTACCCATACTCGTCTGATCACCTGAATACCCTCACTGGACACCGCGTGCCCCAAGAATGTTACTGAACTGAGCCAAAAATTCACACTTGGAGGACTTGGCATAAAGCTTCTCCTCAATCAATCTCTATAATACCCTCGTCAATGCTGAGTATGTTCCTACTATCTACGTGAGTACGCCAGGATGCTATCAATGGATACAATAACGAAGGAGTATAAATACAGCTGGAATACACTGTTATTCAAATACATGAACGCTACTGGGGCATTGGTCAGCCCCAAAAGACATCACCAGGAACTCATAACACAACAGAAAGATCCGCTTCACTCCACAACTAAACAACATGAGAGGTCTCCCAATACACTCCCAACTCGAAGCCATGTGCCAACTCGAGACAGAAATCAAACAGTCAATAGTTCTTGCCACATTTCCAGCCAATCCTTTTGTCACAATCAAACAATTTGAACACACCTCAACATTGAATCACACTCGCCACATAGTCATCCAGTCACAAAACCCCACAGATAAGGACACAAACGGACCTATAAGTCCCAAATGCACAGCTCACATAATTGAAATCTCAGCACTCAAGCCACAGAATAAACCCGGCTTCATGTTCTTAAGACTGGCCCATTATCAACATGCTAAATCACATCTCACCCATAGAAATCACAAGTCGTCGATGCACAGTTGATACAGAGCGCTCACGTGCGCATTCGAATACATGAAGGGGGTTCAAAGAGTTACGCTCTTGGCTAAACAAATGGATTAGCACGACAGGAATTCAAGAATGTGAGATTGTTCCTACGGTTCTGTAGCCTTTCGAAGATAAGTACAGATGTCTCCATACCGATCCGCAAGACTCTACTAAACATGCTCATGACTGGTGAGACCTACATAACCTAGAGCTCTGATACCAAGTTGTCACGACCCCAAAATACCAAGTCGTGATGGCACCGATCGTGAAATCAGGCAAGCCACACATTTCATTGATTTAAAATTTCTTTCCGAAGTTCTCTATATTTACCGCAAAAGTCTCATTTATAAAATCATTTAAAAGTTTAACACCATTAAAGCATACATAAAAACCAATCCCAGAACTAGTGTCACCGAGCCATGAGCTACTATATCTAGAATGTCAAAATACAGAGCTGACATAATAGTGTCTGAAATAAATAAATAAATACGACAGGAAGATAGAAAGGGAGGAAACGAGGCTGTGATCTCCAGCTGCTACCTCGAAGACTCCAAAAGGAACCCTGACCGCAAATCAGCAACCGCTACCGGTCCCGATGTACCTAAATCTGCACACAAGGTGCAGGGGTAACGGGAGTACACCAACTCAGAAGTAACGAACCCAAACTATGGGCCGAGAGATAGTGACGGACTAAACCTCAGTGGATATATCAAGAATCAGTGTACAGGAATTTAGGCATGTTCGCAGTTATCAAAAAGATAATGAAACAGGATAAGTTCAGGTACGTGTATACTCTACATGCCAATGTATCAACTGTATGAAATTCTCATAGTGCTCCCACTCTCATATGCAAGTCCACTCAGTACTGTATAAGGCTCGCGGGCCCTGGGAAGATTCATCCTGGAATATATACACATATGACTGTAGTCACTCAGTACTGAGGAAGGCCGGTCCATCCCTGTGGAGAAGATCCATCTCCAAATAACGATACAGCTCACAACCACTCGGTACAGTATATGGCTCAACGGCCCAGGGAAGATCCATCCTAGAATATGTATACACATCAGTGACATCACTCGCTCAGTACCGAGGAACAGGCCAATCCAGCCTCGTGGAGAAGATCCATCTCCAAGTATAAACACTTCGGACAAGATCCAAGCCCAGGGAAGATCCATCCCTCAAATATTAAAACTTCGGAAAAGATCCATGTCCAGGAAAGATCCATCCCTCAAATATCATTTCGCTCATTGGGGGTGTAAAGACTCTGGGGGCTCCTATTGGCCCAAGCGCTATATCAAGCCAAAGAAGGCAAGATCAGAGTATCATTACTCTCCAGTCTCGCTCACATGGGCTCACAGATGCATGAACTAGCCTGAAATAATGATAAATATATAACATCAGCAATTACCGAGACTGAGGCATGAAATGATATGCTATGACAGGACTAAGTATACAAAATCAAATAAACACATAAGGAGACAGCAATATACGACCACTCGGGTCTCAGCATTTTGGGTGTGAAGCCCTAGAATTTGACTTAGTATAATTTCTAGCATGTTCACATTAGCCACATCAATAAAGGTGCGAATATAAATCCGACATAGCCACTAGATGGTGCCATGGGATGAGACAGGACACAAATCACTCGGTGTACGCCCGCACGCCCGTCACTTGGCATGAGCGTCACCTGAATTATAATCATATAGCATATAGTTCGGGGTTTCAAACCCTCAAAACCAAGTTTGGAAACGTTACTTACCTCAAACCGGCTAAAATCCTAGTCCAAAATGCCTTTGCCTCTAGACTCGGCCTCTGACTGCTCCAAATCTAGCCAAAATCACATGTATATCATCAATATATGCTAAGGAACAAAGCCCACTCAAAAATTATCAAATTTAACCAAAAATCCCGAAATTGGTCAAACCCGACCCCTGGGCCCACGCCTCGGAATCCGATAAACATTGCAAAACCAGAATACTTATCCACTCACGAGTTTACCCATATCAAATTCATCAAAATCCGACATCAAATGCCCATTCAAATCCCCAAAAGAATTCCCAAATCTTTCTTCCATTTCCCCCCAATTTCCACTCCAATTTCTCAAATTAAATGATGAAATTCAAGACTAAATCATAGAATTGAACCAAAACTAAGTGATAAATACTTACCCCAATCACTCTACTGAAAATCTCTTCAAAATCGCCTTCTTCCGAGCTCTCTATTGAATATTCAGAATTATGATCTCAAATCCTCGTTTTGAACTTAAACATTCTGCCCAGATAAGTCTCCATTGCGATCGCGGAAATAGCCTCGCGATCGCGAAGCACAAACAAACCTCCCTGCATTTGAACCTTACGCGATCGCAGAAATACACACGCGATCGGGAATAGCACCCTCTCAAAACAACGTGAACGCGTCCAACTCTACGCGATCGCGTAGAGTAATTCCTTCATCACACTGCCGCTCCAAATCCTTCTATGCAAACGTGACCTCAGACACGCGTTCACGATACACAACTCTGCAAAACTACGCGATCATGACCCTAACCCTGCGACCGCATAGAACAAACTTACCTCTGCCCCAAAATAGGCCTATGCGATCGCGAATGGACTCCTGTGATCGCGTCCAAGGAAACCAGAAACAGTTGATACCAGATTTCAGCAGTTGCCAACCAAATACTAAGTATGTTAACCACCCGAAACTCATCTGAGGCCCTCGGGACCTCATCCAAACATACCATCACATCCCATAACATCATTCAAACTTAATCGAGTCTTCGAACAACATCCAAATACCGAATTCAAGCCTAAGGATTTCTAAACTTTCGAAATTCGCCAACGATTTCGAAACTAAGCAAACCACGTCCGAATGACCTGAAATTTTGCACACACATCACAAAAAACACTACGAACCTATTCTAACTTATGGGATTCCATTCCGACCCCGATAACTAATTTTCCACTGCCGACCAAAAATCACCAAAAATCTAATTTCGTCAATTCAAGCTTAATTCTACCTCGGACCTCCCAATAATATTCCGAACACACTCCTAAGTCCCAAATTACCTAACAAAGCTACTGATCCATAAAAAACATATTCCGAGATCGTTTATCTATAAGTCAACTTTCGGTTGACTTATCCAACTAATTCACCAACTTAGAAGACTAAGTGTCTCATTTCTCTCCACAACCGCTCCGAACCTGAGCCAACCAACCTTACATAATATAACAGAGTTGAACCACATATAATGAATCAAAAATGGGGGAAACGGGGCTAAAACTATCGGAACGACCGATCGGGTCGTTACATTTCATGGCTACAGGAACATCATAGTAGTAATAGAAGAGGACTTGGCTTTGGGAATCTGCCACCTAAATGGGATCCAAAAAGCAAGTATCTTACACTTCCTGAAAATAAAGTTTGTACTCACTATGGTAAAACAGGTCACTGTAAAAGTGAATGTTATGCAAAAGAAAAGGCAAGCCAAAAGAACAAAGAATTTGTTCAAGGGAAGAATAGGCTACCAAGTTGGGCTAAAAAGAATTTGATTCATCCTTTTGCCTATAAAAAGAGACCCAATCTAGTTTGGTTTCCTAAGACTAACCCCCGATTTCCATTTGCAGGTCCAAGTAAAGAGGAGCAGCCAAATATGGTACATAGATAGTGGTTGTTCAAAGCACATGACAGGAAGCAAGAACCAATTCCTTTCACTTGAGGACCTCAAAAGGGGTAATGTCTCCTTTGGAAATGGGAAGAAAGGTGAGATCATTGGGGTTGGTAAGGTAGGAAACGGTTTCATGAACCAGTTCCTTCTCTTGCTAAAATAGACAAGCATTCTGATATGCTGCAAAAGGTGTCAAATAGTTATAATCAAAAGAAGAAGAAGAAAAGTAAGGCCAATGTAAAAAGGCCTTCGCTGAGAGTGCCAAGAAAGTCGTTTCGAAAGAAAAAAACTGGTAAGCCAAGTAGAGTAGTCGAGTGAGGAGATCAACCTGCTTCATGAGGATGAAGATAAAGATGTGGAAGTAATTATACCTAGTTCTAACAAGAGAAAGATTTCTCAAGAAACAAAGATTATGGCAGAAGGTTCAGTTGTGACTAAAACAACCACGTCTACCAGAAAGAGCAAAAAGGCTCAAATAGTGGAAGAAAGTGGTCAAGGGTGTTGAGATTGAACGATTGAAGACTAGGTTGGCTGAAGTAGAGGCTGAGAGAGACTATCTCGAGTGTAAGCTTGCAAAGTAAAAGGATAAGAATGGTGGTATTCTTTAAGACATGCTGAAACTGCTTCAAGCGAAGAACTAAGAACATGGTCCTTCCTAGTCCTAAGTCCTTCATAGCCTAGTTCTAACCAGTGACCGAAGTAGGATTTCTCTAGTTTTTTCTCATGGTTCTATGGTTTTATTTGTTCTTATTCCTTGTGGTAGGATTTTATCAATCAATGAAATTCACTGCTTTTTCTCTAAATGTTTGTTGATATTTCTTAGATGAAAAGGAGAAAATTGAATCCATGATTGCATTTGAAGTAGCCCAGTGGCCATGAGTGATATCTGTTAAAATCTGGTTACTTAACTTAATTATGCAACTTTCGA
Source organism: Nicotiana knightiana (assembly GCA_005239525.1). Classification (NCBI taxonomy): domain Eukaryota; kingdom Viridiplantae; phylum Streptophyta; class Magnoliopsida; order Solanales; family Solanaceae; genus Nicotiana; species Nicotiana knightiana. Next base: position 44,883 of record MDKJ01147241.1, on the reverse strand, counting down.
TTATGCCAAAAGGGGGAAGATAAGGTGTGGTTTTGCTTTGGACTGTGATATTTATAACCTAATGAACCTAGTCCTTGATGATTTATGTCTTTAAAATGGAAAGTGTTCTAACATTGTGTTGATGTTGATCTGAGTTGAAACAAGTTCCATGCTTATGAAAAGAACTAAATTTGTCATCATCAAAAAGGGGGAATTTGTTGACCCGGGCAGTTTTGGTTTTGATGATTGACAAAGGAACACATGCATGAACCAGGTCCATGGATAGTATACAGAGGTGACAGACAGAATCAAGCAAAAAGCTTGCACGTGAAAGGGATAAGTATAAGTGGTTATATCTGATATTTCCTAAACGAAAAGGCTGCATATTTGATAAGGAGCAGGACTCCTTACTTGAAGACAACTCTATCCAAGATAAGGGAAGAGTTAGAAGTTGAAGTTGACTATAACTCTTCCAACAAGGAAGAGTAAATCATTAGAACTCTAGTTAATCTTTATTTACTAACTCTATAAATATCACTGTTGTTCTTTTTTACAGGTGATGCACACATACTGAAGTTAAGCAAGAATTGAGAACAAAATAGCACGGCATTTTGTGAGCAATTCATGTGAGTTTTAAGAGTGTGATCCTAAAGCTACACGAACCAGATTGAGGAACCAGCTCCATAAAGAGTTTTATGTGTCTTTCTTTATTTCTAGTTCAAAGTGTAGTAGGAGTTTTGAATTATACATTTCAGCTTTCTTAGAAACAAATTGTACTAGGTACCTGAGTTGTAATATTCAAGTTAGAGTTAACTTGAAGCAGTCGCAATAGCCCGTGGCTGGTTGCTATAAGGGTTAGAGTTAATCCTTAGGTTTGCAAGAGTTTGTAAACTTTATTATTGGCTCAGAGTTGTAGTGAAGTGTTTGGAGAAAATTCTACTAGGTAGTAGGTCGTGATTTTTCACCTTTTGAGCCGGGTGTTTTCCACGTAAAAATCCTTGTGTTCTTTAATTTCTGCACTTATTATTCCGTAACAGTAGTATAAGGAATGTTAGGATCGAAAAAAGCATGTGTCACACGGGAGATAGAAAAGCAAACCTTGAATGGCGATAAATCCTACAGTAAAAGATAAATCTACCAAAAGAGACACAAACATTTAACGTGGTTCAAGGTTTGCTTTACTAGCTCCTACGTGACACCTTCTTTTTTCGGTCCTAACAGTGGTATCAGAGCCTTGGTTATTTATCCAAGTTGTTACGGAATGGAGGCGAATATGATCAAGATGGTATGTTTAAATGGGAGAAATTATATTGTTTGGAGAAGCAAGATGAAAGATCTGTTGTTCGTGAAGAAGATGCATCTACCCGTTTTTGCAGCTCATATACTCGAGAGTATATCTAATGAAGATTGGAATTTCGAGCACCAACAAGTATGTGGATATATACGACAGTGGGTTGAAGATAATGTTCACAATCATATTGTGAATGAGACACATGCGAGATCATTGTGGGAAAAGCTAGAGACTCTTTATGCTACAAAAATTAGGAACAACAAGTTGTTCCTGCTAAAGCAATGGATGACCTTTAAATACAAGGAAGGCATCCCTATCCTTGATCACATAAATGATTTTCAGGGTGTCCTTGATCAGCTGTCTGGAATGGGAGTTAATTTTGATGATGAGATACAAGGACATTGGCTTCTTAATACTCTACCAGACTCTTGGTAAACTCTTCGTATTTCGTTGACAAATTTACCTCCTGGAGGTATGGTGACCATGGAATATGTCAAGAGTGGTGTGTTGAACGAGGAAGTAAGAAGAAAATCTCAAGGTTCGTCCTCACAAGATGATATCTTGGTTACGAAAGGCCGGGGGAGAGATAGAACAAAAGGCTCGAGGAATAGAGGTAAAAGTAGAAGTAAGTCAAGGTCCAAATACCATAATATTACATGCGACCATTGTGGCAAGAAGGGACACATCAAAAGGTTTTGCCACAAGTGGTTGCAAGACATTAGAGAAGGAAAGAAAGTTGAAAATAACGAGAACAATATTGTTGCTATTGTTCGAGATGACCTTATTTTTTCTTATGATGAAAATGTCATCAATTTGGTATCCCATGAGACGAGCTGGATAGTAGATTATGGAGCTATCTCACATGTACCACCAAGAAAAGATTTTTTCTCATCTTATAATCCTGTTGATTCTGGAGTGTTAAAGATGGGCAATGCCAGTGAAGTTAAGGTGTTTGGTGTTGGCACAGTTTGTTTGAAAACTAATAATGGTTCATCGTTAGTTCTTCAAGATGTCAAGCATGCTCCAACTTTCCTTTCAATTTCATCTTCGCGGGAAGATTAGACGATGAAGGTTACCATAATGCCCTCTTTAATGGCCAATGGAAGCTCACCAAAGGCTCGTTAGTAGTGGCTCGAGGAGTCAAGTCTGGTCATTTATATGTGACACAGGGATCTATTCTTAATGACTCCATAAATCCGGTGGAAAGTGACACTTTATCAGAATTGTGGCACAGAAGATCGAGTCATATGAGCGAGAAGGGGATTACGTGTTTGGCTAAGAAAAGTTTGCTTTCTGGAGCGAAACAAACAAATCTGAACGTGTATTCATTATTTAGCTGGAAAACATAAAAGGGTTTCCTTTCATATACATCCTTCCTCAAGAAAGCCCGATTTATTGGAGCTAGTACTCTCTGATTTGTGTGGTCCTTTTAAAGTAAATTCAAAAGGTGGTGCACTTTACCTTGTGACCTTCATTGATTACCATTCTTGTAAGCTCCGGGTGTATCCTTTGAAATCTAAAGATCAAGCACTTGGCGTGTTTAAGGAATTTCAGGCCTTAGTTGATAGACAGAGGGGAAAGAAATTAAAATATATTCTCACTGATAATGGTGGTGAATATTGTGGTCCCTTTGATAACTATTGCAAGGAACAAGGAATTCGTCATCAGAAAACTCCGCCCAAGACGCCTCAATTGAATAGTTTAGCATAGAGGATGAATAGGACTCTAGATGAGAGAGTTAGATGCTTGCTTTCAGAAGATAAACTTCCAAATACATTTTGGGCGGAAGCACTTAACATTGTTGCCTATATTATCAATTTGTCTCCTGCTGTTGCTTTGGATGGTGATTTCCCAAACAGAGTTTGGTTTGCCAAAGAAGTTTCTTATGATCACGTGAGACTTTTTGGGTGTAAAGCTTGTGTGCATGTTCCTAAAGATGAGAGATCAAAACTGGATGTCAAAACTAAGCAGTGCATCTTTATCGGTTATGGTCAAGATGAGTTTGGATATCGTTTTTACGATCCAGTTGACAATAAACTTATTAGAATTCGTGATGCAATATTCTTTGAAGAGCAGACTATTGAAGATATTGACAAAGCTGAGAAGATAGATTCTTAGAGTAATGAGAGCTTAGTTGATATTGATCCAGTTTCAATTGCTTAGGCACTTATTGCACATGAAGGAACCCAAGACAATAATGAAGATAGTGATTAAGATCAAAATGATCATCATGGTGTAGATGTTATAGATGCTCCAGTTGATGAAGTTGTGGTTGATCAGCAACCAATTCCTGCTCAGGTAACTACTTCGAATGCTCCTGAAACCTCTCTTAGAAGATCTACAAGGGAGAAACAAAAATTCATGCACTATCCTCCTGATGAGTATGTACTTTTGACTGACATGGGAAAATCTGAGAATTATGATGAAGCCATGCAAGATACACACAAATATCAGTGGATCAAAGCCATGGAAGATGAGATAAAGTCACTCCATGAGAATGGCACATATGAGTTAGTGAAATTGCCGAAAGGTAAGAGAGATTTATCTAACAAATGGATATTCAGAATAAAGAAAGATAACCATACCTCTGCGCTTAGATACAAGGCAAGGTTTGTTGTTAAAGGCTTTGGCCAGAAGAAGGGAGTTGATTTGATGAAATTTTCTCCCCTGTTGTGAAGATGTCTTCTATTCGTGTGGTTCTAGGCTTAGTCGCGAGTCTAGATTTAGGGGTTGAGCAGATGGATGTCAAGACTGCTTTTCTTCATGATGATTTAGATGAGGAGATTTATATGGAGCAGCCTGAGGATTTTGTAGTTGGGCTTGCAGATAAGCATGCGTGTTGCAGAAAATTGGCAGGCATGAAGCCTGTCAATAGTTCCTCTACTTGAAGACACATTTGGCCCCTTGGCTGGAGGGGGAGTTTGTTGGGCACATGCCCATGTTGTCCAGCCAAAGGCCCAATGGCCTAATCCTATTCTCTTTTAGTTTCCATTCCTATTTGGAATTGGTTTCGGTTTTTATTCCTATTTAGAGTTTGTTTTGGCTTTAAGAGAAAGCACCACTCATTATCTATAAATAGGAAAACTTTGAAGAATTGTTCTAAGCTCATTGATACAAGTCTTTGAAAGACTTAAGTACATAAGAGTGGTTTTTTTAGAGAGTTTTCATCAAGAGAGAAGAAAAGTATTTGTTTTGCTGCAGATTTTTATTCCGACCAGCCAACTTCAAATTACATTTTCCGATTCGTTAATCGTTGGATCGGGTTGAAATTTTGACTGAATATTAGTAACATCTTGGTCCTTGATTTGAATGGTGAAGATCGGATTTAGATACTCTTAGAATCTGATTTCGTACCTCGAACAACAGCTCTAGTTTTGTGACTTCTCTTTTTCAATTGATTTGTCGTTGCTATTGTTGCTCCGTGTTTGGCACTTGTTGTGTAGCCAATTTGGAGAACTTTGTAACCCTCTTATTATTATAGTGGAGCTTTTTGGATCTTTGTGATCCCGTGGTTTTTACCTTCGATTTAAAAGATTTTTCACGTTAAAATTTGGTGTTATTTATCTTCTTTATTTTCGAATTTGCCTCTTCCTCGACATAACAATGAACACATAGAAGAACCAGATTTTTTTATAATCTGTGCATGCGAAAAATTGGATACCACACAAATCGGTATTGAAGTATAAAACATGAGTATATAAAAGAAGTGGGTGTTTATTAGATGAGATGTTTAAGGGAGAAACAAATGGCAGTTTAAACAAATATAGTGCTCTTATGCTTAAAAGTTACTGAATGTCTTTTTTAACAGATACACAAAAACTTAAAAAAATAATAATAAAAACCAAAGAGAGTAATAATTAGGCAACGGAAACCCTCAAAAGAAAGTCGTTGCCCCTTCTTAATTATTTGATTGCAACAGGCCATATCTGAGAGAAATTATAAAAGTATAGCTCATATATGTATATATTAGGAGTGGGAAATAGAATTCCTACTATTCTTATGCATAATCATAAGATAATTATTGCATATGTTCACTATTGATAGATTTTTTTGTCTAAACTTACTATTGATATATAGCTTCATCAATTATTGCTCCAATGGTACGTACCCTTCATTTCAGAGCTCTCTCAAACGGCCCCCACCCAACGAATATTTAAATAAATAAAAAAATAAAAAAGAGTGTGAAAAAAATATTAAAAAAATTGTAGGTACAAGTACATATAGTTAATTAGAACTAGAAGGACATATTATGTGAAATAGTACCACAAAAGAAGCTCATGGAAAATGTGATGTGCGAATTTAATTTGAAGTACGTTTCCCTATAAGTCAATTTGTAGCATTTTTTATGAAGCCAGAAATGCTCCTAGCCATATATTGTATCTTGCTAGAAGTTATCTAGCCATAACAAACATTTAGTGGTGTACATACAAACCATGCATATACACAGATAAGGAAAGACCTAATTAGTACAGGCCAGTCTAGAATTTTAATCAAATGATACAAATTATCATTGTACACGCTCTCTTTAATTTGCAAGTAGATGATGTTAGTGGCGGAATCAGAATTTCTTTTAAGGGGTATCAAAATATGTAAAAGGAAGAATATTAGGAAATTAAGGGGAGTCAATACATAATATATATACATATAATTTATTTATTTTACCTAGTTACACAGTATATTTTTCCGCGAAGGAGTGTCATTTGACACTTTTTCCTATAAGGTGGCTCCGCCACTAGATGCTGCCGGATTTTAGTATAGGACTTCATTTCCCTAAAATTATTTAACTATATGTATAGTTCAAATTTAAGACAATGGATGTAGTCGCATATATGCTAGGGCTATTATCATTTTTAGCATACGCCAGAAATTATTTATATTCGGTAGCCGAAAAAATATATAAATTTTTTATAATTATTGTATATAACATACAAAATATAAATATAATACAAAAATATATACATTTTTTCGACTATTATTTTAAAAGCGGTTATACAATATCATTTTTCCTATATGCTATCTCAATAGTTAGGAGTGTTACATTTGTCCATGTTGATGAGGATTGAACCCTGATGTCTAGATTGTAATTAATGTTCTTTCGACGATATACTACTAAATCTTATATTCAACGTGTAGTAATTAAATTTGAGTAATCAAGATGGATTTAGGCAAAACAACAATCATATATCATAGTCTTTACCTAACTGAGCTTTTAGCAAAGCAATAGTCAAAATTTAAGGCTTAATTAAGTGAATGGCTATGGCCTATGAGAAGATGGATTTATACAATGCATCAGCTAAATTTAGCAAAAAATAGAATTTTCACAAATGTTCCCCATATGTTAGCAGCATATAGCTATCTTATAACAGGGGGAAGCAAAAGCTTCAATTGATAAATTAATGTGACCATCCATAGTAGCTAGCTACCATTGTTGACTTTACAATAGAAACAAGTTTGGTGATATTTAACCAGACAAACACGAATATATATGTGGTGTTCCTTCGTCCATTTGAACATGGGCGGAGGTAGGATATCATTTACGATCGTTTTTGTTTAGACCTCGTATTTGTATTAGAAAATTTATAAATTTGTATAAATATTTAATTGCGATTTCACTAACTAAAACGTATTATGAGTTTGACGTTAAATTTAAAACCCATAAATTTTAAATATTAATTCTGCCTCAGCATTTGAATGTCCAACTATTAAGAAAACATAAAAGGAAAAGAAAATTGGGAGTCATTATTCTTTGACTGGTCGAATTACAGTGAGCATTTAACGAGTGAAATCCACCCAAATTCTCCTTGTTTTTCGATATTTGGTTTGGTTTGATCATTACATCAATTTTCTTTTTCAATTCACAATTAACTTAATCGTCTTGGGACTTTTGCTGTTAAATATTAACGTCATGTTTGGTGAAATATCATTACCCGAAATTTATTTCCAAATTCATGTTTTCTGTAATCTATTTAATACACCATGTTAACAAAGTGGTTGACAAAATAAATCCAGTTTGAATTAAGAAAGTGTTCGAACTATGCTCTTAAATAAATTAAATCTTGAAAACATAATCATAGTGTTCAACTTGCATTTTAAACCGTATTTAATACTACTTGTAGCTAGACTCCTGGTAAACATGGGCAGGGAAAATAGATATATGTTCATCAAATTAATCCTTAGAAGCAAGTAGGGTGTATATGAATCAGGTTGGTTCGATTTTTATCAAAATCAAATCAAACCAACTATATCAGTTTGGATTGGTTCGTTTTAATCAAAATCAAATCAAACCAACTATATTGATTTGGATTGGTTCGATTTTTATCAAAACCAAACCAAACCAACTATATTGGTTTGGATTGGCTCGGTTTTGTCAGGTTTTTCGTGTTTTCGGGGTTTTTTTTATTACATGAATATATTCCAATCTTACTTTGTTAAAGTTATAGATAAAGTTTTGAGAAGTGAATATATGTTTAATAAATATTGAAAAATTGACAAACATATATGATCTATAAAAATATTCTAATAGGAGAATTTTTTTAGTAATACATGATAGTTATTTTCTTAGTCGTCTAACAATAATTTTCGTTAATGTACGCTTTCAAGGTTAACACATGAGAGGATTCCAAATATTTTAATATTATTTAAAGAAAACTCAATATAAAGTCTTAAAAATATATATATAAATTATATATTTATGTATCATTTTGGTTCGAATTTTTTCACTCAATACTAAACCAAGTCAAACTAAATCTAATCAAATTTTTTAATCAATTTAATTTAATTATTTAATTTGATGCGATTTTTCGATTCAATTTAAACCGCCCTAGAAGCAATAAATGGTTGCGGTTGGTCACATTATTAGTCAAATCTAGCATTAAAGGAATAAGACATACTTGCACGTAATATCCAGAAATAGTTGAATAAAATAATAATGATGTAGAAATTAAAGAAAGTGATGTTTTGTCGTTCATGTTGCTTTTAGCACTAGAAACTGGCGTTTTCAACACCATATGAAAAATTGAACATGTTTAATATATACCCACCGGCCATTACTCCTGAGAGATGTGCTACCACAAATTCCATTCTTGATTTTCACTTTAGTACAACGAAAAGTGTAACAGTCCAGATCGCTAGCAATATTATCTGTTTTGGGTCTAGGTCCTCACGATTTTAAAACGCGTCACTAGGGTCTTAGGTTTGTTTAACTTATATATCAGCATCCCTATTGTGTTTTGCCGATGTTGCCCCGTCTAAACTCAGTTGAACTTTGACCCACCATCGACAAGGCTGATACAAAAGTGGTTTTGATACCATCAGTAACAACTAAGCCCACTAGTGATATTTTCCACTTTGAACATAGGCCCTCACAGGTTAAAATGCGTCGCTAAGATTTAAGACTTGTTTAACCAGCATTCCTATTGTATTTTGTCGATGTGACACTCTCTTGGGGTGTTACAATTAGACACATGATTTCGGAAAGTAAGTTATTTTTGGTATTTGATTATCGAAAAATATATTTTATGCAGAAAACATTTTCACGAAACGAGAGAAAATTAATTCAGTCATTAAATTATTGATCATTAGATTCTAATATCTAAATTGGTAGCAATCAGAGTAAGTGGGAAAGAAAGAATAGAAGAAATGAAAAGATCTTATTTAGATCACCTTTCGTTCTAAGACTTTTATAAAAATACTTTTCCACACTCCAGTTACGAGTGTAAAGCAAACTTCTATTGCGATATTCAGAAAAAGGTAAATCAATCCTACTTCTTTTTGTTATTTTTGAGTGCACTAAAGTAATTACTTGGACTCAATATCTAAAGTTAACTTGGAGAAGCTCAGACCACATTAAGCAAACTTCTTTAACTCCACTTTTTTTTTCTTTCTTTACAGCCAGCCAATCACAGCTTATGACTTTTTTGCTGAGTGCGGTACAAAGCTGTAGGTTGAAAAGTCAGGAGAGAATATTTTCCTTGGACTTTGCCCAATTACTTGTGCTTTTCATTATCATCTTACTCGAAAAATAAGCTTCCTATTTCCTTTGGACTCTGTTGAGACCATTAGTGCGAAACCAAAGTGCGGTTCATTAGGACTCAAGCGATCAAAATAGGTTTAAAAAAAATTATATGTAGCACGGTTATTCACTGCTCTACACCTTAATGGCGAGGCTACCATCACGCTTGAGGATGTGGAAGTTCTTTTCGAGCTGCCGGTTGATGGATTACTTGTAGCTTACTCGTATGCTCTTAGAAACTATAGGGGATTGCATTACCTGCATATGTTGCAGCGGCTCATCGGATTCCTGTAATAATGGAAGAATATGTCCAGTCTAACTAATCATATCACTGAAATTGAAAAACCCAAGAATGAATTCCTGTTACTGAATGGCTTCAAACTCATTTTCAGATACTACAATTTTCCATGTAACAGATTTTCATACTTAAAATAGGAACAATCCATTACGGTAAGGAGCATAGAAGAAAATGGTCCTTCCTTTGATAGATCAGAGCTTAATACAACATTTTCATGGACGTAAAAATAAGTTCATATAATAGGGAATAATTTCTTTCAGCTATGAAGAATGAACCTAGTTAAGCAAAAACTCATCTTTTGTGTCACTCTTTACAAAATTTTCTTGAATGACTCCTAGCGTAGCAGCATGTTACCACAAAATGCACGCTGCTCTTATCGTCAATTCTGTATATCTATGCTCTTCTACTCTGTGAAATGTTTATAATTACTGTTTCACTTCTGGGTTTGTGTATCTACTTTTCAGGGAGGATGAAAATGGAGCACAACATGAAGATGTGTCAATCTCAGCAACCTCTGTATCTTCTACTTCACTGGGGAGCGATGAAAATGGGGCACAACATGAAGAAATGTCAATCCCAGCAACCCCTGTATCTTCTACTTTACTGAGGGATGAAAATGGAGCACAGCATGATGAAATGTCAATCCCAGCAACCTCCATGGCGTTGCAGACCCATTCGGGAACATCACCTTCAGGGAACTACAGGTCAAATTTAAGAAATCATCACAAACAGTAACATATATTTGTATTATCAAATATAAGATGCATGCAAAACCAGTAAACCACACAGGAAAGGACAGCAGAATTTTCTTGTGATTAATGCCCTTGAAGACATGGTCAATAGGTCAATTATGGAGGGATTCTACTTGTCTTTTGAACTAACTTATGGGAGGAAAAAAATTTCTTCTTGATCCAGGTCCACAAACAAAAGGTGTTATTAGGGGGAAAGAAGGTGAGCACTCTTATAACTTTTCGGTTCTTTAGATGCTAATTTGCAGTCTGAGCAACATCATCAAGAATAAAACGTTGCAAAACATCATGAGGCCTCTAGGGCCCTATGCCATCTAACCTGTGCCTGCCATTTAAGTGGAGAAGGGTAGAGGGGCAGACCCAATATCCCCAGTTTCGAAGGCTACAATTGGCCCTAAGGGTTGGCCCCCGATGGATTTCTCGGTCGTAAAAAACTAAATAATAATACATTGCAAAAGAATATTTGTCCTTTTGCAACTTCACATCCTATTAGATCAAACTTAGACAAGTGCCTTCGAATATGTGACAGAAAATCATTCAGTAAGTTTAGAAAGAAGACCTATGATAAAAAGAGAACTATTTCCTTAAACTGAAAACAAAATACCAAATCTAGCAGGTAGAGCTCTTCATAATGGTGTTAGCATGTGGTATGGCAGAAAAAGGTAAGAGAAGTTGTGCCAATCAATTTCTTTTTTGATATACCAGGAGAAATGCATAGTCACTGAAATCATTCTGTTTGTAGTGGGATTATTCATTACCATTTTCTGCAGAAACTGGCAAACAAATCTGCAAAATTAAACAAATAAAATGATCAGGTAAATAGAAGCAATAGACATGAGGGCAGAAAATGAGCATGAGCCAGTGATTCATCTTTACATGCAATAAAAGTGATAATGTCTAGAAATATGATAACAGTGATTGGAACATCCATTCAGAGCTAGAGGCGAACATACTCTGGAAACCGTCCTTCAACAATTGATGAGTGCAAGTTTCTGCTAAGCTGCATAGTTTGAATAACTCAAGGTCATGGCTGAGCTATTAGACAAACGAAAATATCTTTTAAGACCTCAGTGTTTGGTACCTTCATCATATAGTATAAGTTGTGATATGACAGAAGTTGAGATCCCATGGCATCTTTAGTGACAAGGCAATGAATGTAAGCCCTTGTATACTTTTTACAGACCTGTCGAAAAATGACTGGTATTTGAAATTTGAAATAATGTATAAATGGAAAATAAGACCTTCACTAGTCAAGCATCGTCTATTTTAATTTACCATACAGTCACATGTGGGATCAACAGGACGCATATCATCTGCCATTGCCTTGTGTTTAAGTTTTAGAACTCCCTGGATCATGCCAAAGTAAAAGCATTATTCCACTTCAAAATCAATGGTGGATGATATTTTCTTCATAAATTGTTTGGTCTGGTTTTCAGGGCCCAAGTTTATGACACATGGCGAGGAAAATTTGTGGAACATATTTCACGAAAATAAAAACAAACATTAAACCAACAAGAGCAATATAAAGTCAGATGATAAATTAGAGGAAACCAGTTTTTCTTAAAACATCCTAAAGTTTTCAAATCATTGAACTACCAGTCTCCACGAACACACACACATAAGGCATAGTCAAGAATACTTTTATTACATGGAAGGAGGGAAGTCAAAGTAGCATGAAAAGAGCAGGGTGCACAAATTCAACTCAAAATGGTTTTACTACTACAAGGAAAGACTATTTATATGTACACAAACAGAATATTTTTTAGCAGCACAGCACAATATAAACTATATAACTACATTTTAGATCCACAACATGTTTATCGATCAAGAATACTCAAAACATTGATGTTGGGTTAGAATATTAGCAGTTACAGATTCCTTATCATGCAGTATGAGAAATAGTATTCTATTGATCTAAATAGAATGCTTACTGTGTGATCTCCACAACCAATTAAGTTATGACTATTTGGAGGTAGTGGGCAGAGAAAATTACCTCAGGTACAAGAGCTGTGCCAAAGCGAGCGGTACGAGTAGGATAGACACAATCATACATGTCAGCACCTAAAGCACTGCATACCACAATGTCTAGTGGGTAACCCACCCCCTGGAATACAGCAGTCGAAATTCAGAAGCCAGAAGTCATCACATCTAAAAGTAGAGAAATTGAAAATAGATGCATCATATTAAATCTACCAAAGAACATCATAAGAGTGACATATACCATGACATATCGTGGTTTATGCTCAGGTAGTGCAGCAGTACACTGAGCCACGACACGCCAAAACGAGTCTTTATCTTCACCGCCTGCAAGACCACCAATAGCATAGCTGTCACACAAGTAAACCCGGTCATTTCACTCAGTTGATTGTTGAACCTCAATTCTCCTAGTTTGGTTTGTCTCATAAGCCTCTTTTGAGTTTAATAAGTTAAAAGAGGTCCTCTTTCTTTTTTAATATCAGCAACTAGAAAAAGTTGAAATTTTATCAGATAAAGGATTTAAAATGATTAGCGCATATAACAGCTATAATTCTATTAAGGAACTTCATAGTATAAATCAGTTTATTTGTTATTCTAAAAGCACATCATACCCAGCAATCTAGAATACAAAAGGAAGAGACAAAAAAGGGTTGATTCTTGGTTCTGATCTCTAGTAAGAAACTTATATTCTCTCTCTTTTAGAACTTCACCAAAGATGCCCAATGTATAATGTCATGTGATTTATATACATAAACAATTAGTAAAACATCCAAGAGAGCTTCCATCCATTATGCACAAATATCGGTAAGCACCATGCAAAAGCAGCCTCGGAATAGCAAATTCATCTCCACAGTCCCTCCCATCCATATACAATGCGAAGATTTTTATGGAAGTAATGCTAGCGAAGTGACTGGGATGTGCGCAACAGTTACTCAGCAGAATCGAGATTGGTGCCACACATGACACAACTTGATCCACTGTGGGCAAGGGCCGTAAGGCTGTTTGAAAATCAGTATTCTCCAAAAGAGGAATCTGGAGAAGAGAACAATAAAATACAATATGGCTATGCTAAGAAATGGCAGGACCATTTGCGACATTGAATCAGAAATTGAGCTGGTCCTTATTGGGGAACTCTTTGACTCATCGAGCTGTTTGGTAACTACTCACAAGCTGGAGGAAAGTAGAACACTCTTGGATGCAGTATCAGTATCGCAAGGCATTTGGTAATTCCTTGCGGTATCTTTTGGATCAAATAAATAAGGGACAAGGCACCTAAAACCTAAATTGAGAAGAGGTGGCAGGAACACTGTCTCTTAAGATCCTTCCCAGAAGAAAATCATTTTCTCAAATGATGAAAAAGATTGCACCCAAGGGTATGGTCTAGCGGTCAATGAAGTTATTAGAACGAAGAGTACGACAGACCAGGGTTCAAATCCCAATGGAGGCCAAAAAACCAGATGATTCTTTCCTATTTGCGAAGGTCTTGGTAGATAGAGTTTTCGGTACCTATGCTAGTAGACGGATGCGAGTATTTAGTGGAATAGTCAAAGTGAGCTTAAGGTGGACCAAGCACCACCATCATCGAAAAAATGAGGAAAAAGATTAAAGTTACAGGTGCAAAATTAGAACCTCAAACCAACATGTGCAATTAAATCTTCAATGACCTACTAAGGGTCATTTGGTTAGAGGAATTCGATTCCAGATTGGATCGTATGAGGGAACTAGATTGAGAATTGAATCTGTGTTTCTGTTTGATATGATGGATCTTGAACCATATAAACAACCAAATTAATTTTCAGTCCCAAAACTCCCCTGGACAGTCTTACAGATCTAAACCGAAATTCCAAACAACAAACCCAAAAAATAGAATTTTCTTATATTATCAAGGCATTTTAATCTTTAGCTCGTACACAGAGAGTTTGTTATCCGTGATAACTACCCAGCTACTGCCCCTGCCCCACGAGTACGATGGTTAGAATTTTCTGGATAAAATCCTATTACTAGGAGTACGAAACTGGAAATTAGGCAGCATAAAAGAATAAATTTATCCCACCTAATCTGGATCCTTATCCCAGCACCAAATTACCCCTATAAGTTGCATGTACTAAACAGTTAACCACTTCAATATATGTAGTTCGACTGGAACTGAGATAGGAAATTACAAGCTATTATGCACATCCCCACCCACCTGTCCCTCCATGTGATAGACTTGAAGCCATAATATCTCTTCAGTTGGAAATTCTTTCAAACTAGAACAAGAATATATATACATATGCTTTAAGGTTTCTACATACAAGGTGACGAACGTTTAGGATAAAGTGTACATATTCAGAACTACGAACATACCCGGGCAAATTACGCTTCACTAAACCTCTGACACATATATCCCTGATAGCAACAAAGAAAACAAGTCGTCAAATGATATGTAATTATGTAAACATTAAAGCAATCTCAGAAGCAACATGGACGTTACAATGTGATTCACCTTAATACAGGATCTAAACCACCTTGCACTATGCCAAATAGATTCTGCTCATGTGGTCTCTTGTGAGCTGCCAATAACAAATGAATGCATGAAAAACACAAACTGAGAGTCTGGCAGAAGTACATCAGCAAGTTTAGTTTGGAAACTCTATATTTAACAAATAGAAAGAAAAATTCTGAAACGAGCTTTAAAAACAGTTAACTCTTATACAGTCTTTTCTGTTGTTGGCATCTACTTCAACAAAGAAAAACTTCAAAAAATCGAACTTTCACCGAGAACATTACTCAAACTACTGTCAATAAAGCGTTTACTGGACTTAACCGTTAATAAGTACTGCTCGTTCATAGCATAAACCCTTGTTAAGTACTGCTAGTTCATAGCATAAACATTACACAAACTATCTATTAATAAATTGTTTGCTGGACTTAACCCTTATTAAGTACTGTTAGTTAAAAACATAACATGCCAAATGGGGCTCAATATTTTAGAAGGACAATAGTATATTCAATAATAACTTCATCTAACTCTACCACCTAACTTATAGCATCTACCATCAAATGCGAGCCAATTTAGTCCTTTCATCATCGAAGTCTGCCAAATTAAACAGAAGCTAAGAACTCCATTGTCTTCATGTTCTGTTTTTTCCTGGGCTTCCCATCCTCCAAAAACCTCCCACTTTTCCGCCCAAAACTTTTGAAAGATGCCACTCTCCTCCTAGGCCTTGCGATCATACTGTTTGCAGACATCCTACGAACCAATGGCGGTGGTATGATTTGTAAGAAGGTGGTGAAGGTTCGCAAAGAAAGGTTGCTAGAATTTTACGGGATCAGAGCCATTTGCAACCTATTTGAGAGGTTTAACTAGCATGAATGGAACAAAGGGCATTGACAGAAGAGCTTAAAAATCTTCTGTGCGACTCGGATAACTCCATTAGTAGGGATAAGGTGGCTCATTTCAGTCAAATTTAGCAGTTACACATGTCGAATGCAAGAAAGTTGGTGCAAAACCTACGTTTCTCGGATCCTCCAAAACTGCTGCCGGTTGTGTGCCAGATCCTCCAAAAGAAATGCATTTTTGGAGGATCCGACATAAGTAGGAATGCATTTTTGGAGGATCATAGAAACATAGTCCAAAACATCAAAACAAGAAGCAGAGAAATTCCCTACAATACAGCTGGCCCAAACCAAATCCTATAGAGATTATATTTTGCCCACTGAGTGTGATTAATCATAAACTTCAGTAAGATAAATAACCACATCGGAATGTACAGGCTGCTCAATCATATTACCTGCTATGCACCTATCAATCCAACGCAGAGTTCGATACATAGCCTCTTCAATTCGTGGACCTGTGATAGTAGTTTTCACAACATCATCAAGAGCCATAATAATATCTGCACCGATTCTGTTCTGCAATGGGTTGGGCAAGTCAGCAAGTGAAACTGAATCAGTTATAAGGACGTCTCAAGAAACACAAACTTAGAAATCTTTTTGAGACTGAGAAATCTCAAGCCGTTGAAAAGATATGATGCAATTAATGACTAACCAGCAGCAATCTTGGGACTAGATGATATAGAATAAAAGCACATACATTTTGACACAAATTTGTAATGACTAATCTACCATGTGTGTGAAGATTGCACCAGTTTTGAAATATTATCGTCATCCTTTTTGGAATTAGAATAGCATCCTGCTTGCTTAGAGTATGACATTGAGATAAAAAAAAGTATAGTACAAGATCCATAAATAACAGAACATCTACATCCCCTAAATGTACCAACTTGGATCTGTATTGACTCTTCAGGTGTAAGGAGCATTGGCTTTCCATCCACCGGTGACTGCAAAAAGGAAGTGACTGAATTAAACCACATGAAACATAAGAGATAAGTATATGAAAATTAATAGAGAGAGTAGAAAAAGAATACCTGAAATGTGACTCCCTTCTCAGTGATATCAGCCAAATGCAACAAGGAGACCTACAACCAGAAAGGTTTTAAGCTCGTTTGTCAAACAGCACATCATATAGAACAACGCATTTCATGTTTGTTCATTAGACACCAAACAACTGGCTTTGCAAATTTTAGATGACGTGCATGAAATACATTAGCACAAAGGCGACACAATAGGGCACAAAGGCGTATAGCTTTTTGATCAACATTTGTTCCGCACATCTTGAATGCGGACGGTTATAGTGTTTCAAAAAAGATAAGCTTAAGTGAACATTCAGGAAGCAGAAGTGCGATAGACTACCATTTGAAAGCCCCCAGAGTCAGTAAGTAGTGCCCTCGGCCAATTCATGAACTTATGTAGACCCCCTAACTCATCTATGAGCTCAGAGGTTGGACGTAGTGCCAAATGATATGTGTTTCCGAGGATTATTTGGCAACCAATATCCTCAAGCTGGCAGGTGGTCAAACCCTTTATAGTGCCTGTGATTATGAAAAATACAAACGAATGACAAAGAGAAAATGCATATCATCAATGACATGAAGACCAATTATAGTTTCTATTTCTACAAGTATGATGACCAATAGAAGGTACTCTACAAAAAGTTTCAAACATGAATTCTGTAAGCCTATATATTACAGAGTACAATATCTAGAGTTTTAAGCCGTGGACAGAATCAACTGATACTTTTTATTGGAAACAAATTTGATAATAACACAACAGAAGATAGAGACACGGAAATACATGGGGTTCGACCAATATGCCTATATCCACGGGCAAGGAAGAGCAATTTCACTATATCAAGTATCGGGACGTAGGCGTATTGGGAGAACCATGTAAATTTCTGTCTTTATCTTCTATTCCATTATTACATATAATCTTGTCTTGTTCCAACTAAAAGTACCAATCAATCTTGTCCGCAGCGGAACATAGAGGAAATCAAAATCTAACTAACTTCTTTATGTCCACATGCAGCAATCCCAAGTATGCAGCTCCCAATACCCAATCAAGTGATATAATTTTGACTTGACACAACTACCAGACCATATATGAAACAATTTCATTGTCGTTTTCAACCAAATCAGACTAATACCAAATTCTACACTTTCAACGTACTTATAACAAGAGCTATCAAAAGACTGCTGGCTCTAATTTGAAGGTTTCTCAAATATTTAATGGCTAAAGACTCGATAAAACAATTAAAAGATTATCATAGAGAGAGACGTCTTCCTATCAATCAACTCCTAACGTACCCTTACCTTGAGTGCCAACAGGCATGAAAAGAGGTGTCTGGCATTCATAGTGAGGGAGTATAAGCCGAGCTGCACGAGCACGATTGAATCTCCCAAGGATCTGGCATCAGAAACATGACGCACAGTTCCTTAGTGGGAAGGAAACAACTAAAGTTTTTGTAAAAGAGAAAAACTTCACTAAAATTTTTGTAAAAGTTAGAAAACATAGGGAGACTAGTTACACCGCTTTGCCATATTAACTGAAATTAAAAATTACAGCTGATCTTATCTGTAAAATTGCCATAAATCTTTTCCTAAATTCATAGGAAATGGTTAAAATACTCTGACAAAACTGTGTTACTCGAACTAGATTCCTTGTCCTTCTTCATTAACCGAGCTTATTATTGTGTCAAAAATTTAAAACTTGAAATTTTCAACCACCCATAATGATGGGACTCGTTGTTTTGATGAGTACCATGGATCCAAATTCTCATATAAAAAAATCATTATACTACAATAGAAGCAGTAATAATGTTCTTGTGTTACTTGCTATTACCAAGCAACATCAGCTTACTATGACAACAAGTACGCCCCAATCCCAAACTAAGTTGAGATAAGCCATATATATCCTCAATATCCTCGCTCTCCTACCCATTTCATTTCATACTCCATAGTTTCTTAATTTAAGAGGTATCTCGATTTATCAATATTCAAGAATCCGTTTCATAAGCGCACAATACAGTTTGCAAATGCTAACTGCTGTTAGCAGCTTCTATTTGTATTATTGTATAAAAATACTCAACGAAATTCACCTCGAAACGAAGTGCCATTAATGCCTCTATATTCCACCAAGGTCAATAGCTCATAACTGAAATCACAAAAAGAAACTTCGTTTAGGCTCAATCAGAGGCGGATCTAGAATTAAAAGGTGGCGGGTGCCAAAATTTTCTTTAATATACACTTTATAATAACTACTAATATATAGTTTGTTCGGAACGATTGTCCGGTTCATTTTTTAGTTTATTTGGGCAATTTAATAAACACTTTGTTTGCAAATATAAAAATTACATCAATTTTTCAGACCCTACTTATGAAATTTCATTGGGTATATATATTATTATTGTCGTATGAAAATTACATCTCACACATTAAGAAGCAAATATAATTAACATTTAAAAGAAGGAATCACACTTTTATTATTAATAATACAAGTAAAATCAATATTTTCACTAGAGAACTACATTTTTTTGTATGGTAAAAATAAATTTGCACAAGCAAAATAAAATCTTTAATAAGGGAACTCTACCGATCAGAATAAAAAAAAAACATCTTCAATACATAAATTATATCCCATAAGTAAATGCGGAATTAGATAAACTACAAGATCTCAAAACTTAAAATCATAAATCTAATGCTTGCGAAATATTCATCATAATTTTTACTAAAGAGATTTAAATTGTATTTATCAATCATAGAATAACACAATTTTTTATGTTATAAAAAAAAGAAATTATACATTAATTTTGATCTCAATCTAAATCTAAGACCCAAGTTTTTTTTATTTTGAAAGAAGAAAACTAAAAGATTTGAGATTAAGAGAAATGCTTATATTATGAAATTTTTAAATTTTGGAGGCTCTTGTTTGAGTGTTCCTGCTAAATATCATAGATAAAGTAATAGAATAGAGGAAGAAAATAAAAATAATAAACGACAAATAGGAAATTTGGAGGTAGCCAAAAAGGAAAATGACTGGGAGAAAAGAAATAAAAAACACAACAAAAAGGGAAAGTCAGACAAGGTTCAAGATAAATTCCAACTTGAATTTTACACACGAGAAAAGCTTTCAAAAAGATCTACCAATCATGGCACCTTTTTGTCTAGTTTACGGATAGGGGTGCCACCGTGGCAGGATCATATATTTAACCTAGTTTAAATTTTTTTACACCTAAATATACGTTAATTTTATCAATAGAGCGGGTGCCATACCACCCCCACCCATAAGGGTGGATCCGCCACTGGGCTCAATAAAGCATAACTTCAACTATATATAGAACACAAACTTTAATTCCACAACCTAAAATTTTATTAAAACACAACCGCATTGTAGCTCAGGACTAACATAAATAAAGCAGTCATCATATAAAAACGTACATATTCTGCTAGATAATGAAAGATTCTACTATAAGTTTATGGCTGTCTAATACATGAAATTACTTTTAGTCATACAAATAATAATGCATGGACGGTGAATATATAGACAGGCTTACCGGTAACGGTGGATATAGCGGCGGCGGCGGCGGAGAACCAGAGTTTGTCAGTGTGAGGGTGCCCTAAATAGAGTGGTATGATGTACGTACAAGGCGCCGACCGAAGTCAAATTTTGCTCTTTATAGCATAAGCTTTAAATACCGTCAACGGGAATGGAAGTTCTGAGTGTTTCCTATTTGAATAAAATTGATTGCCCTAAAGAGTTTTACTAATTACTAATTTAAAAGGTCAAACAATTAATAAAATTAAATAATGAAAAAAAAACTTATTATGCGGTGTATGATGAGAGATTTGTTATTATTTGTAAATTATGAATAATAATCATGAATTGTTAGAATGATGATTTGTAAATTTAGATGATCCTATTCATCAATGCTAGTTAATAATCATTGAGATATTTAAATTTTCGAATAAATTATGGCAATATTGGCAATGGACAGTTTTGTATCATAAATCAAATGTTGTTTTAATTATACTAGTACTAGAGTTTTTACGGCAAAATTAACCTTATTGTATTGTATTGTATTATTTTTTTAGATTTAATATTTAATTATTACTTAAATTATATTGTCTCGTATTTATTAAATATATTGTTTTGTAATAATGAAGAGGTTTAGTTTATATGATGACTGATTTGGTGTGATTATATCGTTACATTATTTCTTTTCTCACTATACATTTACTTATTATTAATTAATAATCTTATTTCGCCTACAATGATAATTTTACTATTCGAAACAAGAAAAGGATAATTATTTATGATGGCTTAACAAGTTATAATATATTTCATGATAGTATAACACATGTAAATTAATTTAAATTAATTATATTGAAGCTTTCATGATAAATTGTGAAATTAAGTCATGCATGAGAATTGAACCTAAATTTCTTAGGGAAGAAGAAAGAAGAGAAAGCTAAATTTTGTAAATCTTTACATGAAGGAATGAGTTGCTACTCAGTTATTTATAAGTCATTCACTTTCTCGCACATGCACATCACGTGTTCTTAACTATCTGACTTTGCTTCTTTTGTAACTAATTTCTTGACAGCTCTTAACAGCTCACTAATTGTATCATCAATAACTGCTCTATTGCTTCTCACTCTGCATCTTTATTACTCCCCCTTCAAGCTGGAGGGTGAAAGACATCGACCAGTCCTAACTTGGACAGAAAGAGATGATGTTGGCTGACTCTCAAATCTTTAGTTAGGAGGTCATCAATCTGAGGTTGTAGCAACATACTTGGTTTCAATAAGCCCTTCCTTCACCTTTTCACGAACAAAATGGCAATCAATGTCTATATGCTTGGTGTGCTCATGAAATGTGGGATTTTGCTGCAATTTGGATAGAAGTTTTGCTATCACAATGAAGTTGGATTGGTCTGGAGATAGGTACACCTAAGTCTTGTAACAAACCAACTAACCACACAATTTCTGCCACACTAGCTGCCATGTTACCGTATTCAGCTTCTGCTGAGCTTCGACTAACTGTGTTTTGTTTCTTTGACTTCCATGAGATCAGGGAATCACCTAGCTTAATGACATGTCATGTGGCTAAGCATCTAGTATTAGGACAAGCAGCCCAATCATAGTTGCAATAGGCTGTTAATGAGTAGCTGAGGTCTGGCTTAGAAAAAAACCCTAAATCGGGAGTACCTTTGATGTACCTCACCACTCTCAATGTTGCTTCCCAGTGCGACATCTTTGGATGTTGTATGAATTGACTGAGTACCTGAACTGTGAAGCAAATGTTTGGGCGCGTGATGGTAAGATAAATCAGTTTCCCAACCAATTTTTGATAAATGCATATGTCTTCGAGCAAAGGATCATCAGTGTCACCAGTCAATTTGTCAAATTCAACAGTGGTTAGTATGCTATTGGCTTCAAGTGGTGTTGTGGCTGGCTTCGCACCACTGAGTCCAACATCAGAAATTAGTTCTAAGGCATATTTTCTCTGATTGAGAAATATCCCTTGCTTTGATCTCAACACTTCAATGCCCAAGAAATACTTGAATTCTCCAAGATCTTTGACCTTGAAATTATTGTGTGATGTCAGTTTAACCTCTTCAATGAGGTTCTTATCACTCCAAGTAATAAGTATATCATCAACATAGATTAAAATGATCACAATACACCCTTCTATTTGTTTAGTGAAGAGAGAATAATAATGAGGACTTTGACAGTATCGTGCTCTTAAAAGAACAGTAGTTAACTTGATATTCCATTGTCTCGACGCTTGTTTGAGTCCATACAAAGACTTCAAGAGTTTGTATATGCTATACTCCCCCTGTCTATGAAAACCCCGAGGCGAATCCATATAGACTTATTCATATAAATCTCCTTGAAGAAAAGCATTGCTAACATCCATTTGATATAAAAACCACTTATTTGAAGTTGCCACACTAATGATTGTTCTAACTGTGATCATTTTTGCAACGGGAGAAAATGTTTCATGATAATCCAATCCTTCCTTTTGTGTGTACCCCTGTGCCACAAAGCGAGATTTGTACTTGTATATCTTCATATTGGCCTTGTATACCCACTTTGAGCCCATAACCCTCTTTCCAGCAGGTAGTGGAACTAACTCCCAGGTTTTGTTCCCTTCTAATGCATCAATCTCTTGTTGTATTCCTTGAATTCAATTGTGATCTTTAGAAGCCTCCTTGATGATCTAGGTTATGTTGGCACTGAAAAAGAACCCAAGTAGGCTTGGTAGGTGGGATTGAGATGAGTGCAAGTCACATATTGGGATATGGGATAAGAGCAATGTGCCTTTGGCTTGACAGTAGTGATATAGTCACTGAGCCAAATTGGAGGCCTGATTGTTCTGTTTGGTCTCCCATGTGAGGGTGCTTGAACATAATCATGTTTCTCATGGTGTTGATATCCTTCTACTGTCAACTCAACTGGTTGTGTCTCAACTTGATCAAATCCTGCAGTTGCAGGGGCTTCACGTGTTTGAGGTTGATCTACTACATCTTCTCCTGCAACTGCAGGGGCTTCATGTGTCTGAGGTTGATCCACTGCATCTTTTGTGTCAAGTGTTGCATCATGGAGATTAGGTGAATCAATGGCTGAACTTTCCACTCCTGGCATTGTTTCTGGTTCATGTATTAATCCTGCACTTATAGGATGTTGAGCATGAGGATCTTCTGCATGTGCCTGGCTTATACATGTATTCATTGTCTCTTTAAACATAAATTTGTCACCTAATTCCTCTTGAGTTTCAGTTTTAAAAGGAAATAGTGATTTCTTGAACTGAACATCTCTCAAAATTACACAGGGCACGAATCATCGTCAACTTACCCAATCTGATACCATGTGAAATTGAACCATACATATGAGAATTGAACCTAATTTTTTAGGGAAGAAGAAAGAAGATAAAGAGAAATTCTTTTATTCTTCATATGAAGGAATGAGGTGATACTCAGTTATATACAAGTCTCTCACTTCTCACACGTGCACTCACGTATTCTTAACTAACTCAGTTTGCCTTCTTTTGTAACTAATTTCTTGACAGCTCTTAACAGCTCACTAATTGAATCATCACTAACTTCTCTGTTGCTTCTCACTCCGCATCTTCTATTATAAATGCCAATTTAACTTTAAAAAAATCATAAAATCAATTAAAGTAAAAATAAAATTGATCATCTACTTAATTTGCATATGTTGAAAGTTGCAATCCCACAAATAAAAGACGTGTAATGACTTCAGATGAAATTGTTAGTTTTCAGTACATATTGATATTTTCTTTTAAATTACTAAAATGTTTTCAATGTAAAATAATATTTTCCCTCGTGATTATTTATCTATTACTTGAATCTTATTTTAAAGTCTAATCTTATTATTATTTTATTTTCAACTAATTTCACTGGAGCTGCACGGATTTAAGAACTTAGTATACTTAGAGACAATTGGTGATAAATTACGAAAAAGATTGTCTTTAATTATTTTATGAATAGTTGTTAAAAATATAACGTTTTAGAGTAGTTAAGAATATTTTAATAAACCTATAAGTTATTATGCAATATCATACATCCAAACCAAATACTTAATAAATGTATAAAATAAATATTATAATTATAAACTAAAGCACCAAAAGAGAAGAGACAAGAATAGATAAGAGATGTAGAGAGGAGGAGGGAGCCAAAAGTGCTCTATTTATAGTTATAATATCATTTTATAACACGTTATTAGCACGAGTCTCTAACTACAAGTGTTGAGCTGATTTTCTTTCCGACCCAGTCTGGACGTATTTGAAGTTAGAGGCTTCGGCATAAGAAATTCAATTCATAATATAATTATAAGCAGACAATGAGGTACGCTGCTGACCTCAAGTTATATTTACTTTAATTTTGTTAGCACGATACACGGATATCATTAGATGAATTCGGTACCAATACTACATGGTAAATTAATCTTTAATTAATTATATATTTAGCCTTAAAAGCATGACTATAAAGTAACATTAAAGAAGATGGGATACCGAAGGAATAAGAATCATTATACACGGCCACGATTATTCGGTCTTATTCACTTCTAATCGAATTGTATGATAGCTTGATATATGTATATGGTAAATTACATTCAATAATGGTTATGGGTTTCCAACGTGGTGCTTGCATTTTCTTTTACGAAAAAAATAATAATAACTAAAATGGGTTAATTTGTCTCATAGGTTTTACATATAAGTTACACCATTTTTTATAGTGCTGCATAAAGCAGAGTTCTTCAATAACTTGCCTATTTTCTAACTCTAGAGACAGGTTAACTCCATAAATAAAAGTCATCAAAATTTACATCATTAATTAAGATAATTTAAGAATTTAGAAAACCATTGTTCACATAGATGTTTTGACAAATAAATTGGTATATGATAATATAATTTACACGTGACTAAAATTTCCATTAATCTGTGAAAACGCTAGCACTTAATTGCATCTTGATGGTCTTTCATTTTATTAAGGGAGTATGTGTAGACAATAAATTGCGTCGAGAAAATTAAATCAAGACCGAAAAATATTGCAGCAATCGTAGTATTTTATTTCAAATAATATGAGTGTACAATCTCTATGAAACCTTTGATTCTTCTTTTCAATAGTAAATAAATTCAAGGGCCTTTGAGCTTGAGCTTGAATCTATATTTGTTGTCACGAACGATGATCTTGAATTAAACTAGCACGAACTTTGATTTGAACTCGTACTCCTTGAATCTTGATTTCTTCTTCGTCCTTGAGCTTGAACTTGATTTCTTGAACTTGAATTTGATTGCTTGAAGCTTGAAGCTTGTAGAGAAATTTGCGGCGTTTTATCCATTAGCTCTCTATTGCTTCTTGTTATAACTTCTGGTCTCTTTTCTGAGTTATGAAGACCCCTATTTATAGTTGTGAAAAGGAAGAGTTATGATAAGAACAAACTCTTTCCGACCAATCAAAATGAAGTGTGACAAGGCCGCATTTGATTGGTCAGAACATGTCACTTGCACACGTGGCACTATTTCATTGGTCTTTTAATGTGATTTGGCATGCCTTGTTATTTTGACACGTGGCATGATCATATTGGCTTTTCCGTTTGATTTGGCGCGCCACGTCATTTGACACGTGCCACCAAACTGGGCCTCCAGGAGGATGGCATTTTGGGCTTAATAAAGAGGGCTCATCACTTTAGCCCAATGGATTAAGACTTATTTATTTAATCCATATATATTGGACTTATATAATTAATTTAATTATATTAGCCCATTATATTTATTTGGACTAGTATATTTAAAATATAGTCCAAATTATTTAATAAATTTAATTCTAATAAAAGTTACATGCCTACAGATGCCCCTTACTTCAAGCGTTGTCGTAACATAAACTTGATTATTAACGACAAGGCCTTGAAGTATCAGTGAAGCCCCAAACACGGGTGTCGAATTGGTGCTTCTAACGGAATAATCCCCACAATTAAATTGCACCCTATCTCAAAAGTATTAATGAGATTAAAGTAGCAGTTTAGTTAAATGAGACTAAAATAGCTTGATGCTTATATCTTTTACTTCATTCACAACATCAACAACTTGTTCATTTAGTTTATAATTCCGTACAATGAGTTTACTGATATAACAAACAAGAAGCTTTTACAAAGAGTTTGAACAGATAACGAGCAGACTTTGGACAAAAAGATAGCGTTCCCAATTTTAGTTGGATACAAACTTCAACAACCGACCGCCTTTTGCTAGTCCAATTTTTTACCGAGAATGGCAATGTAATTTGACTCAATTTAGGATATAATTGTACAGTCCCACATCGATAGCATCATTGTAATATCTTTTCTTCGAATATCTATATAAACTTGCATGCTCGTATTTGTTGACATCCATTCGCAGTATTTGCAAGCCATTTGAGCCTACTTTTGTGAACTTGGAAGCATTAACGCGGTGGTAATTTCTTCTTATTTTCTTGTACTTTTATTCCTTGTTTGGTTCCTTTTTTTTGTAGGTCAAGAAAGTGAGAGTAGATTCCTCCATGCATGAAGAATGCAATTTTAGGTGTGAAGGGATGGGTACTCATCCTTGCCCGAATATTGGAGAGATTACTCTCATGCCCCGACTACCGGAGAAATTACTCTCAACGTGGCCTGACTACCGAGAGATTACTCTCAATGTGGCTCGACTACCAGAGAGATTACTCTCAAAATGACCCGACTATCAGATAGATTACTCTCAATGTGGCCCGAATACCAAAGATATTACTCTCAATGTGGCCCGACTACCGGAGAGATTACTCTCAATGTGGCCCGACTACCGGAGAGATTACTCTTAATGTGGCCCCACTATTGGAGAGATTACTCTCAATGTGACCCGACTATCAGAGAGATTACTATCAATGTAGCCCGACTATCGGAGAGATTACTCTCAATGTGGCCCAACTATCGGAGATATTACTCGCGATGCAGCCCGACTATCGGAGTCCATTTCATCCATTCAAACCTTTGTGCCCATTCTAATATTCTTGATTTGAATTTTGATGACCTTTTTTTCTCTCTTTTTTTTTTGCAGCCCGAAGAGATGGAAAATTTCAGAGACTATACCTCACCTTCCTCCAAACTTAGATATCTCCTAATCGAGACTGAAGATGGCATAGAACAAACCAAGCTTTTGGTTCACACCCCACAAGCTGGCCGGTATGCAGCCTCATGGCCTTCTTTGAGGAACTCCCTTTATGTAGAAAACTGGACCTTGGAGCACAAGTCAACTTCTAATTCATTGTCCAAGATGTGGTCTCTCCAAGCGCTAATCCATCACCACGTAAACATTGCTAGCACCTTTAAAAACTTAGTATGTCGCATAATTCAAGGTGAAGTACATTGGGGAAACACAACAATAATCGAGGGCGAGTATCGTCATATTCCAGGATATTGGGAATGGGCTGAAGATGTACTTGGTGGAAGCCAACAAACCTTGAGTCCAACAATGATTTATGATGCTGTCTACGCTTCACTTCTTACTTATGATCCAAACTCGAACATTTTGCAAGCATTTTGTGAGTCTTGGTACCCCAAGATGAACACGCTTTTTACATCAGCTGGGAAACTATCTATCTCTCTTTGGGACTTACATATCCTTGGAGGTCTGCCCATTGCGGGTTCTTCGTATGAAGAAGTGGTACCTGAGACAAGAGAACTTATAGGTTTGGACAAAAAACATATGAGATTTATCCCTCGATCTTGCAAGTATTTATTTGATGTCTTCCATCACCTTAAGGAAGGTACAGGTGCTAACCAAAAGGTCTCCTTCAGCAAGTGGACAAATTTTTGGTATAAAAAAACTTTAATATATAAACCTGCCCCACTGCGAAAGGAAAATAAATCCGCGCACCTAAAGTCGACACATAATCCTAATGGAGTTATTCCCGAGACAACGAGGTGGTCGAGTGATCAAGAAGTTATATTCTCCAAGCTTAGGGTGAGGGCTGACAAGAAAGATGAAACTTATGTAGCAGCATTCTTATCAATTGGGATATGTGCCTTTGTGTTTCCTAAGGCAGAAAACTTCATTCATCCCGAGACTTTTAAGATGGCAAGCACGATGGAAGGCGGGCGAAACATTAACCTTGCGGTCCCAGTTTTGGCGAGTATTTATCATGGTTTGAATAAGATTTCGTGTTCTTCCCAACTTGACCAGGTCAAATTTTGTTTTCCCATTCATTATGTTTACGACTGACTTGCACATTACTTTAAAACCCATTATCCACTTGCTAAGGGTCCATCCGTCCCTTTGATGGTGGCATACTCAGGAGAGGGAGCTGCAAGGTACTTTGACGAGAAGGATGCGAGAAAACGCATCCACACTAGGGAGGATATAGTTTGGACACCAAAAATGTTAACCAATTCTCGTGCTTATTATTATGTGGGTAACGATGCCCCTCAAGAGTTGTAGTCAAATTACTTCATGAGCTTACGTTTTAATTACCTCCCTTTGAGGTATGGTAACTCATTCATCATCGAGCCATATAACCCGCATTGATTTAGTCGTCAATTTGGGCTTTACCAGAACGTCCCCGATTTTTTAGAGAATGATATCCGTAACGCCTCTCTAGATGAAGGACTCAAATTTTGGAGGATTGCACATTGTATCGGTCTATGTCATGTGCGATTTTTCCCCCAACGGGCGATCTTGTGGAGAAGCCTTTCTCCACCAATTATATGTCTTGGTGGGAGAAAGCGCATGGGAAGTTTCTCGAGAATAATTTACAAGTTGTGGTAGACAATGTTGGGCTAAAGTCTACTACTCCTTTAGAAGGTAAAGATCAAGGTTTTGGAAAGACGCTCTCAAAAGTTAAAGAGCTACCTACTCCAATCCCAAAAGTAGTCATACAACATAAGAAAATGAAGCTTAAATCCTCAAAGGCAACTTTGAAAGAAGTTGTGTGCACTTCAACAGACATAGAGAAACACCCTCCAGTTCTTCCATTTAGCATGCAAGTTCCTCAAGATACAAGCCAGAGTACCAATGAAGATCAAAATTGGAAAAGGAAACGACCTGACCTAGTAGAGATCGTAGAGGTTCCAAGTGTTGATAGTCCCTCAAGAACGCATACAACTTGTAACAAAGAGGTAAAATATAGTAACCTCACTTTTTTCCTAATTTTTTTGAATAACTTTACTACAAATTACTTACTTTATTTGTCTTTTCCTTATGAATTTAAACGCTATTGAGCATCCGATGGTATCCCCATATGACAAGCCGCAAGTGAGTGATGAATCTATTGGAGGACCTACATCTAAAGTGAAGTCACCTTCAAAGGCATCATCTCTTCCTCGTGACAGAGCCCTAAACCAACAAACTCTAAATGAGATAACTTGCATCCCACTGATGACAAATACAACAATATCTATTTTTGAAGGAAAGAGCATTGTCTTTAATTGCAAAAAGGAATTCGTCTTGGGACTTTGGGAAGATATTTGCAATAGTCCAAAAATCGTGCAGAACTGCTCTCATCTTATAGGGAGAAAATTACTGAGATTTTCGAGGATATGAAAAAGATTAATATTTTAGATCTTTATCCATTAGAGTGTTTACTGGATTCTCTTTTCGAGCTTGCTGCCTCATATGACCAAGAGTGATCCAATTTGGCTGATAAAACGAGTCAAGATGAGAAGCTGGAGCTGATTTCCAAAGCTAAGGAGTGTCTTGAATCGTTCAAACTTGAAGCAAGTGAGAAATTCAAGAAAGTTTCCTCTAGTGAAAAAAAACTAAAGAGAGTTGTGAAGAAGTTGTAGACATTACAACAGAAGATAGAGAACCTCGAAGGTCTTATAGAAGCGACTCAAAAGAAGGTTGAAGAGATTCAAGCAAAAGTTGCAGCTGCCGAGACTGAGGTTTCTTCATATGACAACGTAAATTTTCTGACTGATGAAGATTCGACCAATTTGGAGGAGGAGAAGAAGAACCTAGAGACCAGTTGTCAAGAATTGATCAACTACAAGTTTTGTTTAGATTAGACTATTAGCATTATCTCTCCTTTTATCCTTATGTTAGATTGACCTAGTGATATTTATTTCATATTAAACAAGATTTCTTCTCTTTTGCTTTACATTAACCAGCATTTATCTTGGTCGCATAGTTTTTAGCTTTATGTACTCGTAATGAAAGATTCATATCTCATTGTAGGAGAGTCCAAATAATGAACCATTTGATTTCTCAAAAATTAGACTTCAATATCTAAAACATATCCAAAACATAGAATCAAACACCTTCAGAATCGACCCAGATAATATTTTGAATCCAACTTTAGATTTCACCACGTTGAAAATTTCATATTTGTGCAGTCTCACCAAAAAAATATCATATCTTGGTGTAGGAAAGTCAGAATCACGAACCGTTTGATTTTTTGGAAATTTAACTAACAGATATATAACATATCCAAAATGCAAAACTTAATGTCTTAAGGATAGTTTTAGATAATGGTTCGAAATCAATATTAAATTCTGACGCGGCGATGATTTCAGTTTTGCACAACTTCACCAAAATTTTTGTATCTTGATGTGGGAATGTCGAAATCATGAACCGTTTGATCCATTGGAAAATTAAATTCCAAATCTATAATAAATCCAAAATTCAAATTTTAATGCCTTAAGGATAGTTTCAAACAATATTTTGAAGTCAACTTTGGTTCCTGATATGCCGACAGTTCCAAATTAGCTCGACTTCACCAAAATATTTGTATCTTGGTATGGAAGCCTTGATATTGTAAGACATTTTTAATTGTAAAAAATTGAAATTTAAGAGCTTAATTCTCACCAAATATCTTGGGTCCAAGTCTCACTGAATTTGAAATGTCATGAAGGCAGACCAAAATAACTTGAAGGTTTGGCGAACGTGAATGCAAACGGATCCCCGAACTTCAATGCAAATGCTTGAAAACCTCCAAAAAGATATTAATCATTTAATTGAAGACACCAATTTACCATAGCAGCTTTACCCCTTTAAATCAAATGGGATCCATAGTTTAATAAAAGAATGGTATCCCAGCTCGATTTTCAAATACTGATTGAATGGATTACATTCCATCGTACTCCATTCGGGAAAAGATTGGGGGATTATGTATCTTTTGAACTTATGCAACTGAACTTAGAATGAAACTCTTAGCTGCCTACGTGTCTCTGTGAAGAGGATCAAGTCATACCGTAGTTCAGAATGGGTAGATTTTTTTTATGTCCTAACTTTTGCCTAAGCCGCCTATTTCGAGGTTTTCAACCTAACGGATTTTTTTTTGTGGGTCGTACATAGCTTAGACTCATGCGGGCTAGGAGTGTAGGAACATGAAGTTTAGGCTCATGCATCAAGGAGCGTAGGAACTTCAATGATAATACTTCTTCGAAAACTTGCCATTTATATGGTCGATTCTCACGCCATCTGCATCAACCAGCTTGTAAGTCCCACTTGAGTAAGCTTCTTGCACGACATATGGCCTATCTCATTTTGAAGTGAACTTTCCTACAAGTTTATCGGAAGAATAATGGGTCTTCTTGTGGCAAGGACTTGATCTCCTACTTGAAAGGACCTTGGGCGAACTCTTTTATTGAAGGCGTGAGACAATCGAGCTTGATAACATTCAAGACTCTGTTGAGCTTCCAACCTCTTCTCATCAAGAGCCTCCAACTCTGCTAATCGAAGTCAAGCATTTTCTTCATCAGTGATCCCTTATTGAATAACCAGTTGTAATGAAGGTATTTGACTCTCAAGTGGCAAGACGACTTCGACTCCATAAACGAGTGAATAAGGAGTCGCTTGTGTTGGTGTGTGGTGAGTCGTCCTTTATTCCCATAGAGCTTCTTCCATATGTGATGACTCAAGGGGTCATTTTATGAATTAAGACTCCATTCTAGGTCTATTAGCCATGAAAAGATTAATTTTAACTACCTCGATTTGCATGCATAGTCCGGGCGTGAAACCAGAAAGCTTTTATGTGAAAATATAGGAAATACTAATTTTTAGAATTTAAAGTTTGGTTTTAGTTGACTTGAGTCAACATTTTGAGTAAACGGACAGGGATCTGTGTTTCGACGATTCCGGGAGGTCCGCAGTAAAATATGGGACTTGGGCGTATGCTCGAACTGAATTTCGAGGTCCCAAACCTTAGAAATCAATTTTTGAAAGAGATTGTTTCGCTGAATTATTAATGAAATAAGAAAAAGAATTAATATTTAAAACCATGGGTATCAGGCTCGTATTTTGGTTCAGGAGCCCGGTGCAGATTTGCTATAATGTTTAAGTGATATCTGTGAAATTTGGTGAGAATCGGAGTTTAATTGACGTGATTCGGACGTCCGATTGAGAAATAGTAAACTTAAAGTGTTCTTGAGAAAAATGATGAGTTTTGAGGTTTAATTCATAGTTTTATGTTATTTTCATGATTTGATCGCACACGCAAGCCGTATGATGTTTTTAGACTTGCGTGCATATTTGGTTTAGAGCCCCGAGGGCTCGGGTGAGCTTCGGATAGGCCATAGAATGTTTTACACTTAGAAAAGTTTGTTGTTTTGCTGCATCTGGTGCCCAACGATCTTGTGCTTCGCGATCGCGAAGGGTAAAATTCCCGGGAGTCATTTTTGTACTACACGAACATGAAGTCTAGGCCGCGAACGCGAAGCATCGGTAGGATACACTTCGTGAACGTGTGCCGACACATGCGAACACGTTGAGTAAACTGGTTCTAGGGGAGGAGCCTGAGTTTTCTTCTATGCGAACGCGACCATTAGCCGCGATCGCAGAGGGTCCAGTTGGTAAAGCATCGCGAACGCGGGCAGGCGAACGCGATCGCGTAGAAGGCCTGCCCAATCATATTTAAACACTATTAAACACGGACATAACCCTTTCTTTCACTAATTTTCGAACTACCAAGCCCTAAGGACGATTTTCTTCAACAAAGTTCATCCCCAAAGTATAGGTAATCAATTCTAAACTCTACTCTGTCAATTACCCAATCCTTTTCATCACTTTTAAATCAAAAATCAAGAATTTTCATGGTAAAAATTGAGGGTTTGGGTAGAACTAGGAAATTTTGTAAAAATCAAATCTTTACCTCGAATTGAGGTCAGATTTCGAAACTAATTGTATATTCGAGCTCGGGGGTGAACGAGTAAATATAATTTGGTCCGAACCCCGAATTTGGACCAAGCGGGCCCGGATCGGGTTTTAACCTTTTTTTTTATAGAAAACTTAAGAAAAATTATATTTTTTAGTAAAGTTAGTTCCTTTAGCATTAATTAATGATGTTAAGTTAATTATGGTTAGATTCGAGTGTACTGGAGGTGAATTCAAAAGGAAAATCTATAATTGAGCAGTGAGTGACATGTGAATTCGAGGTAAGTGTTTGGTTTAACCTTGACTTTAGGGAATAGGAATCCCCAACTTAATTTCTATGTGAATTTGCATGTGTGTGGTGTATATGTGAGGTGACGAGTATCTATGCACCACCAAATTATCTGTTTAACATTATCCCTTCCCTGTTTCCAATTTATTTGATTCATGGCTTAATTGTTTTATGCTCATTGATGTTTCTATGACTACTTGGCTTTGTTAACTTGTTGATAAGTCATGGTTCAATTATTTTTGGAAAGTGTTGGTTGTTCCCTTGGTTTTATTGTGGTACATAAAGGTTGAGCGGGTTGACATCGTTTTACGAAATATGTATATTCCTGTTGGTTTCATTTTGAGATGATATTGATGAAGTTTATGAGAAAATACAGTTTCTCTTTTATATTTGTTGAGACAAAAATATTGTGAAAGGCTTGGCCTGAATTGTGGGAGTTTTCATAAATAAACTGATATGATATGTCTGGTGGGAGCAGGTTGCATGCTGCAACAATGAGTAATAAGGGTAGACATGTGGGATTGGGTTGCACGCTGCAATATGAGCAATAGGGGTGATATATATATATATAGGGAGGAGCAATAAGGGTGGACAAGTGGAAGCGGATTGCATGCTGCATTAAGGAGCAATAAGGGAGGACACTTATATTTTATTGATTTTCAAAGAAAACAAATATTTGAGAACTTACTGGTTTTTTACTTCACTATTTTTCATATTTTGCACTACTTTTATCTTTAAGTTAAAGTTTGAAATTTTGGAAACTTACATGACAATTGGTTATAGCTGAGACCTGCAAAAGGTGACTGAGTTATTTTTAATTATTGCTACAGTTATCGTTTGTTTATTTTAGAATTTCCTTTTTGCTTTATTTTATATTGTTCACAGGTTATATTATTAATGTCCCGTCGTATCCTCGTCACTACTTCGTCGAGGTTAGGCTCGGCACTTACTCAGTACATGGGGTCGGTTGTACTGATACTACACTCTGCACTCTTTTGTGTAGATCCAGGTACCGGAAAGCATTAGGAGATCTTAGTAGCTGTATTCATCATTTGGAGACACGAGGTATATCTGCCGGCGTCCGCAGAATTCCTGGAGTCTTCTCCTAGCTTTTTAGAGACTGTTTTATTTTACTCAAAACATATATATTAATTCTTTCAGCCCATTATTTGTAGTATTCTTAGAAGTTCGTGAATTGTGATACCAGACCCTGGGTAGTCTTAGAGTTATATATATTTAGTTCGTGGCTTGGTTTATTTATTTGTTTATCATTTTATTTTTGGAATGTTATTCGCTGTAAATCATTAGATTTAATCTACTCTAAATTTGTTTTGTTGTGTTTAAATAAGTAACCAAAGGAAAAATATCTAATTTAATTCTAACATTTGTTTGCCTAGCAAGTGTGGTGTTAGACGCCATCACGATCCCTAAGGTTGGGAATTTGGATCGTGACAATATAGTCATTCCAATCTCGTTTGGATTTGGAGACAACTTTATTTAGCAAGTTGCATAGAGTTTTGTTGAATGCTTCAGCTAGACCATTGGCGGCAGGGTTGTACATGGAAGAGTTACGTTGCTTGAACCCAAAGAGATCACAAACCTTGTTCATCAACCTATTATCGAACGGCTTTCCGTTATCCGTTATTATGTAACGAGGAATGCCAAAGTGATATATTATGTTTACTCGGATGAAACTTGCAACATTTTCCTTCTTTACCTCATTAAGAGCAACAACTTTAGCCCATTTTGAGAAGTAGTCAGTTGCAGCCAAGATGTATAGGTGCCCACCGGAGGGCTTTGGCAGTGGTCTAACGACATCCAATCCCCAAGCGTCAAACAGCCAGGATGCTACAGTCGGGTGCAACACTTCAGGAGGTTGGTGAATAAAATTCGCATGGAATTGACAAGCCTTGCATCTTCGAGCGTAGTCCAAGCAATCTTTTACCATCGTCGACCAATAATATCTCATCCTTTTTATATGGAACTGGAGCTTTGGTCCTGACTGGTGTGACCCACATACCCCAGAATGTGCCTCTTGCAAAGCTTGGAGTGTTTTTTCTTCCCCTAGGCATCGCAAGAGTACTTCCTCGAACGACCTTCTGTATAGAGTATTTTTGTAGTAAAGGAAGCGAGGTGCACGACGTCAGATTTCAGTCCTTCTCCTCGGATTTTCTGGAAGTATCCCATAGCATAAGTAGTCAATAATGGGTTGTCTCCATTCTTCTTTCTCAACTTCAGAAACAGCGACAAGATGCTTGAGTTCATTTTCTTCACCTTCAGCCTCTTTTGGCGGCGGTACTACCCATTTTTGGCAGACAATAACTTGCACTTGATCAGGCAAGGTTAATGATGAAACTAGGGCAGCTAAAGAATCAACCTTCTTATTTTCTTTCCTTGGCACATGTTGAATAGTCACATAACCAATCCACTCCATTAACTTTTTAACATAATCATGATATGAGCGTAATTCAGTCTTCTTGACTTCGTAATTACCTAAAAGTTGATTGACTACTAACTGGGAGTCACCAAAGACTTGCAACTGCAATTGCTTCATATCAACAGCCATTTCAAGCCCAAGTATTAATGCTTGATACTCAGCAACATTGTTGGAACAGAGTTGTATCAAGGTAAAGGAGTAGGGCAAGACTTCACCTTGGGAAGTGACAAATACTACGCCAGCACCAGCTCCTCCACGGTGCGCAACACTATCAAAGTACATCTTCCATGGAGGTTGAACTTCAACGATCGTTGCGTCCTCATCAGGTAGTTCTTTAGTTAGCTCCCAATCATCAGGTATCGGATGATCTGCCAAGAAGTCTGCCAATGCTTGTCCTTTTACAACCTTTTGAGGGATGTACAAAATCTCGAATTATTGAAATTGGAGGTACCATCTGGCTTGTCGATCACTAAGAATAGGTTTTGACATCACGACTTGATAGGATTTGCTTTGGAAACAAGACGGACAACTTTTGAATTGAGAAGACTAGCCTCAAACACAACTTTTCAATTGGTGAATAATTCAGCTCGTTTGGTGTCATCATCATACTCAAGTAGTAAAGAGAGTTTTCTTTCCCCTCGCTATTTTCTTCGGCCAACAGTGCTCCAACAGACCTTTCTTGCGCCGCAATGTATAGTATCAATGGCTTTCCAGGTATAGGAGCTGCTAAAACTGGAGGCCTCATCAAGTAGGTTTTGATACTTTCAAAGGCATTTCTACAAGCTTGGTCCCACTTGAAAGGAACGCCTTTCTTCATGAGGCGACTAAATGGTTGGAACCTTCCAGCTAGGTTCGAGATGAATCTTCTAAGGTATGCTAGCTTTCCTTGCGGACTTTTCAATTCATGAATATCCCGAGGCTTGGAAATTTTTAAAATGGCATCCACTTTGTCTTGATCAATTTTGACCCCTCGATGTCGGAAAATGAAACCAAGGAACATTCCAGAAGTCACTCCAAAGGCACATTTCAACGGATTCATTCTAAGTTGGTACCTAAGGAGCAACTCAAATACCATTCTCAAGTCTTTCAAGAGGTCACCCTTCTCTCTTGATTTTACCACCAAGTCGTCAACATAGCATTCGACATTCTTATGGAGAAGATCGTCGAAAATATTATGCATATCCCTTTGGTAAGTAGCACCAGCGTTCTTTAAGCCAAAAGGCATTACCTTGTAGAAATAAATACCCTTTAGGGTACGGAATGCAGTAAGCTCTTCATCTTTTGGTGCTATGCGAATTTGGTTATAGCCCGACGAACCGTCCATGAAAGACATTGCCTCGTAACCAGCAGTAGCATCGATCATCAAATATGGAATAGGAAGCGGGAATTCATCTTTGGGACACGCATTGTTGAAATCCCTGAAGTCAACACATACTCGAATCTGGCCATTCTTATTCCTTACATGGACAATACTTGGAACCCATGTTGGGTATTTAACTTCCCGAATAAATCCAACCTCAATGAGTTTGTTAACTTCGGTTTCAATCAGGGGAACCAAGTCCGGCCTAAAGCGCCTTTGAGCTTGCTTAACAGGACGAGCGCCATTATTGGCCGCAAGATGATGGCCTACCACTTTAGGGTCCAAGCCAGGCATCTCTTTGTATCTCCAAGCAAAAACATCTCTGTACTCCTTGAGTAACTCAATATAAGTTCTTTCTTCATCAACTTCTAATAAAGCACTTAGGTAGGTGGGTCTTAGTTCTTCATCAGTGCCAAGGTTAACTTCTTTTAAGGCGTCAATTGTTGCCTTCACCCCTTCTTCAAGTTTTGGCAGAGCATATTTTGCATCTTCATCTTCTCGAGGGTCCCCATCATTGAAGGATATGTGATAACATGGTGAAACGTCCTCCAATTCTGCATTATCCTCCATTGAAGATGGAACACCGTTCTCGCCTTGTACAGTGACATGATACGAAGAACCCACACTTTCTTCATCGTCATCTTGTTCTTTAGTGTAGACCACAGTGTATGGCTTCACTTTCAGTACTTCATCACAAGAAACCATGACTTTTGTTTGTCGCCTCATTCTAGAAGGAACCAAACTTTGGAAATCTTTAGAGATCTTCTGAATTTTGGGCGAAACGGGTGTTTTTGTATTTCGATAATTTCTCTGGAACTTATTCCCCTTCTTTAATGGACCCAATCTCTCAAATATGGAAGTTCTCAAAGTTGATTTTCCAAGTCTGTCAAAGACGGAAGGCCTATTAGAAGCGGCATATTCGTCTTCTACAGTGATATAATTGCTACTCTCCCTCCTTATTTAGATGCGCACTGGTGACGGTTGCTTGTATCCTAAACCTTCACGTGGTTGCCTTGTTGCAACTTTTGATGGGAGCTTCCCTAACTTTGACGGCTCGCCGAGATCGTATCCAGCTTTTGCAAATAGCTTGTAAACGTTAGGATCAAAACCTTCATTTGTTCCCTTTGTAGGGAGTGCCACATTCTGCAAACGATTTTGGGCTACAAACCCTACAAGAGGCTTCGCAGACAACTTTACTGCCTCAATTCATTTTACCGGAAGAGTTAGCTTCTTTAGCGTGTTGGTTTGGAGATTAGATGATTCGCCCTCGTCTTTATTCCTTTTATGGACATATTGGAGCTTAGGGCTTACTTTTTTTTGCCATAAGATGCAATATCCCCTCTATGAGATTTATTCACGTTGGGTTGTACCTCCTCAGTAACGACTTTGGCTTTACCAACAGTCAACTCAGCTCTTTTGGTTATGGGCTCGTCATTCTTGCTTTTCATGCCATCATCAACTTTTAGTTTCTTCACAATGCGGTTCTTTAAGTAGAACTTTGCATCGGCTAAGTGTGACTTTGCCTCGGTGAATGGCTCATCAGCAACAACTATCTTCTTCTCGACTTCACCCTCATAGTATTTTAAACATTGATGGTAGGTAGATGGAACTACTTTATACTCATGTATCCAAGGCCTTCCAAGCAAAACATTGTATGAAGTCTTAGCATCGATCACATGCAGCCATGCACTTGATTGCATATCTTCAATAGTGATTCCCAGCCTGATCGCGCCTATGGCTCTTTTTCCCCCTTGGTTGAATCCTTGGATCATCACACGACTTTCTAAGAGTTCGTTCATGGGAATACCAAGTTCTTTCACAGTGCGAATTGGCAAAATGTTCACTGAGGATCCTCCATCAATGAAAATTCGATTTACCCTTTCATCACACATATAGCCAACCAGGTACAATGGGCGGTTATGAGAAGTGTCACCTAGCAGAAAATCGTCATTTGTGAACGTGAGTTTTTCCTCACAAGCATTAACTTCTTGAGGAGTGGAATCCATAAGCTTTTTTCAAAGATGGTGCCAACGGTAGGTCATCACTTTTTTCTTTCCCTTCGTCAGTATGGCAACAAAAGGCATCAATACTCCCATGGGAAATCTTCATGCGAAACCAACTTGGTAAAACTCCTCCAAGTTCATCGGATGTCGTGGATTTTGAGGGTGATGCACCTCCACTTTCGCTTTATTTTCATGCTTAACTGGATTCCATCTCCTTGGCCTTTTCACCATTATTTTCCTTGTTGGTTGTTCCATTGATCCTTTTCGTGGGCTCCTTTTGTGGCGCCTACGACGAGTCACCAATGTCCAACCTTCATCGTCCTCAGGTTGATCGTCTTCAGCTTTGTAGTTCTCCAGTAATTCTTCATCTTTGCTTTCTTTAAAACTACATAATTCGTCTGGACTGAATGAGCCAAATGTGATAGAGACTTGGTTTTCGCTTGCTTTCTCATCTTCAAGCACGATCTTCTTTTCACGAGCCAAGTCCATAACTTTGTCCTTGAATACAAAGCACTTCTCTAGAGGGTGACTCACAAGTCGATGAAATTTGCAGTAATTTGGGTCATCAATCTTCATTTGGTCGCTTCATCTCCAGAATCTCAATGAGATTTAACTCGAGGAGTTCTTCAAAAATAGATGGCACATCAGAATCCAGAAATGGGTACTCTTTCTCTTGCATTTCTTAGAGTCAACTTTCCACTTGGCTTATCTTGAAACGAAGTTGATTTCATACTCTGCTTCTTGCTCACCTTCGTCGTGAACTTCACAGGTGATGTTTTGACATTTATAGCTTCTTTATTTTCAGATCTTGGTACAAACTTACTCCATTTTCTGACTTCTTGCTTGTCGTTACCTTTGCGAGGTTTTGTAGATGGCAACATTTCATTTCCAGCATAGGCCATGCTCAATTCCATGTCATGGGCACGAGTTGCAAGTTCTTCAAATGTGCTAGGATTTATACCATGCATGATGTAGCGCAATACCCAATGCATACCTTGGATGCACATCTCTATGCCAGAAGCTTCACTAAGCATGTCTTTACATTTTAGTCTTGCATTCCTCCAAAGATTGATAAAGTCGATAACTGGTTCACTCTTCCGTTGACGAGTTCTTGTGAGTTCTATCATACCCGCAGTACATCTCGTGCTATAAAAGTGATTGAGGAATTCTTGCTCTAGTTGATCCCAGTTATCAACAGATCCAACCTCGAGGTCCATGTACCAATCAAAAGCATTTCCTTTTAATGAGCGGACAAACTTCTTGACGAGGTAATCTCCAGAAGTCCCAGCATAGTTGCATGTCTAAACGAAGTGCGCCACATGTTGCTTTTGATTGCCTTTACCATCAAACTATTGAAACTTTGGAGGTTGATAGCGAGCATGCATTTTCAACATATCGATCCTTGCAGTGTACAACTTTGCATATGTAAGGGAATACTTGGTAGTAACTTCGTACTTGCTTTTATTAGTTCCTTCAATGAACTCCTTCAGTTGATCGATTGGAATCATCCCTTACGAAGAGACTGTAATTTCCTTAGTGGATGTAACTTTTCGTGGGGGAAGATTAATCTCTTGAATTTCTAGGAGTTTTCCAGGTGCATGGGTTGACTTATTCTTCCATCAAGATTCCCACCCTATCTGTTAGCTTATCGATTCTAGCATCTTGATTTTGCATGCACTTGGTCAATCCAACGATTGTTTTTATCAAGTTTGCCAACTGCTCCTTCATAGATGAAGTGTTTGTCACCATGGCTTGCATGATTGTCGTGGACGATGGAGAGTAGCATGGATTTTCACACAGATTGATCCATGATTGTCTCACGCTATATGGTTTAAGTGGGGAGGATCCATCACTTGAAGCGTCATCATCTTCCTTCATAGCAGAGTGCTTGGATCCGGAGAGGTCAAGTAGAGCAAAAGTTTTCTTGATCTTTTCAGCAACATTGCTTCCTTCTTCGGGTGCATTTGTGGAAGATCCTTCTCCTTTTGAGGATGAAGATCTGAAAACAGGGGTTGATGCGGACGGCCCTGGGTTGCTTGTTGTCCTAACGAGATTGTTTTGCTCCTCGTAACTGGTCCAAAGCTTCCAAAGGTAACATCGAGGATGCTTTCCACATCAGCATAGAACCTGGAATTAGCACCCTTGGCGGA
This sequence comes from Nicotiana knightiana, assembly GCA_005239525.1. NCBI lineage: Eukaryota > Viridiplantae > Streptophyta > Magnoliopsida > Solanales > Solanaceae > Nicotiana > Nicotiana knightiana. Next base: position 3,339 of record MDKJ01147241.1, on the reverse strand, counting down.
AGTTGAACTGAAGTTGATTTTCTTGGAAGTCATTTCGTTGTTCTTGAATTTGGTAACTGATCTCGCCCAACTATGTCTTATAAAAAGACTAAGCGGACGTTGCAAATATAATCTGAGTATTTCGCCCAGAGTCGAATCCCACAGAGAATTAACCTATCAATTATCGTTGTTAGACTCATTCGATTCTTCGTAATCAACTTCCCAAAGATTATGAATATCAATTGTTGGTGTTTCTACTAACTAAAACTGAATGAAATTAAATAAACTATAATATAACTATTGCTGGGTTGTAAACAAATGCGAGAAATATCCAAGGTTATGGTTTCCCCTGTTAATGGAATTCCTTCTTGTATATTTCATATAGTTTGGCCTAATTATATCTATCAATCATGATCACTCTTGTTACCGTAAATCTCTCCCGAGTAATTACGATAATTTACTAGACGCACTCTCCCGAGTTACGCTAGCTATATTTTATTATAGCTCACTTTAGATTGCACCCAAGTTATCGTTATCCCTAATCCAACATTTAAACCCTCGATTATGGATTCCCTCATATACTTTGGGAGTGGTGTTGTTCAACAACTACCTAAATATGTACTCTCTCCCAAGTAGATACACACTAAATAGGCACAGCTAATTGAGGGCCCTTCAATCAACTACAACAAGAACTTAGTTGAACAAATAGAGATTAAAACCAAGCAAACTATATTAATATAACAAGATATTCATCCTCAATAGGTTGCACCAAAACCTTAGACTAAATAAGTTAGCTACTCATAATTGTGCTCAAAACAACAATAGAAGAACTCATCAATAATGGTAAAAACACAAGGAAGAAATATGAGATTTGATGCCCAATTGTCCTCCTTGCCTCTTGCCTTTTCTTTCTTTGAACAAGACTTTAAACCTTGATAATCCTCTCTTTTAGGCGAGTTGAACCTTATATAGGTTAAGTGGAATTGTCCCAAGCTTCCAATTTACCCCTGAAAATAACGTGTGCGAACTGGACTAGCGTGGCCGCGCTAATGGCTAAGTGTACTGCCTCTGATCGCTGGCTAGCACGGTCGTGCTACTGGGCGCGCTAAGGCCGCGCTAATGGGACTTCATTCTGCCTCAAAAACCTGGACTAGCGCGGCCGCGCTAGTGGACTAGTAGTCTGCCTTAGCGATTTTCTTCCTTCTTTTAACATGCTAGAAACTCCAAGGGGCCTTTCTCCTTCAATTTGGCTCCAAACACCATCCTAGGTCCTCATAAGCACACTTTGCTCCTGCGAAACATAAAATTCACAATTAGAACCATTTTAACATCATGTAACATTCCTAAGACAGTGAAGCGTCATTAAGTTGGAGTATAAATATACGCTAAACTACGTGAATCTAGCCTATTATCAACACCCCACACTTAAATCATTGCTAGTCCTCAAGCAATCCACCCTACTCTACAAAGGTCCTTTCATCAAGTATTTTCGTAATGTGTCACACCACGAACATATTACAAGAGTTGTACCTAGCAATGTGACATCTATGCCTCAAGAGTCGACTCTCACATGCCATGCAATATTCTTACTTCCTCAAAGTACTTTACACAGAGGTCAAGACTTACCTTTCCGTCATGAATCAAGTGCCCTCACATCACACATGAGAGTAGGTCCACAAGAATAATATCAAGAACAAGTAGGAACTCAAAGAGAAGGAATTCACTCACTCTCGGAAAGAACAGTCATATGCCACAAAGATGCACCATAGGCTTGCCCGTAGTGTAATACTCTACTAATCGAGCCCATTCAGTCTAAGATCAATTAGGTCTTCATTTGGTTGTAATGTAGGCTAAGGGACGGGTATGATATATTTAGATATAGTGACTAACCTCCCTAAGCATTTTTAATACATTTACTTTTACTTTCAGACTATATTTATTCCAGTCCAGACATTCTACCACACTTTTCTTTATATTACCCCCAAATTTACTTAGGTGCAATTATATCAGTTTACCACTTACCAAAGACTGCATTTATTCATTGTCTTTTTCTCTTTCTTTTTTTTCAAGTGGCGCTTATTCTTTCATCTTTTTTCAAAACTTTGCACCTTTATTTCTATTTCTTTGATTCCCCTCAAAAACCAACCACCACCCCACACTTCAACTTTTACATGTTCTCTAACAATTCAAGTGCTCATGAGAGGTAAAGGGTTCAAACAAATGGCCATTCAAACAATTGGGTAAGGTTTGTAATGTGGTTGCCAAAGAAACAAGATTATAAGCTCAAAGGGGTTAACTATGATAGATTATAATCAGGTGGGTATACTTTATATCTGGCTTAACAAAGAAATGCCTATATCACTTCTAAAACTGAACGAAGCTACTATTTCTCTTTGCAAACACACATGGCAAGTTCTAGGCATCGAATGTGGAGCATAGAATACAATGCAATACACCTTACACACATATGGCACATGACTCACTCCAGATTGGTTTATCAAGACACTCTCACCGAGTTTTCAAGTTAGTTACAACATACAAATTTAAGGCACTCACAAGAATCAACAACTGAGCCTAAGCGTCACATTTTAGGGTCTTTTGTGTTCGGGTGTAACAACACTAAGGGATGATTTTTCTATTTCAGCTCATCGCCCAAAAACACCTCACAACTAAAAAAACAAAATAATAAAAAACTAACTACACCCGGTTCAAGCAAAACCCTTGGAAAAGAACCGCGGTCAAAATAAAATCAAGGGGGAGTTGCTACACTACCTACAAAAAACAAAATCTTTTTGGTGTTTTCTTTAGACTAACTTCCATCAAGAAAATTGTCCAAGAGATTCGTCGTCAGGAAGAGTCCACTATATATATATTTTTTTTTTATTTTTTACAATAAAAAAATATTGTATTGTAAAAATATATATGATATTATAAATCCAGATTATGTAATAAAAACAGCTTCGATAGAAGCAACGAATCAAGATATAGAGGATTTTAAAATTCAAATTAAAGAACTATTAGAATTGGGAGTAATAAGAAGATCAACATCTAGACACAGATCTGCAGCATTTATGGTAAGGAACCATAGCGAAATAGATTAAGAACAGATAATATTGGATATAGGAAAGAATATGATATTCAGTCAAAATTAGAACAAATGGATAAAATAATAAAATATGTAGAAAACGAAAATGAGGATATAGAAATAAAATCTCTAATAAGTCAAAAAGAGTTAATGGAATCTACAAGTTCAACACCTTTCAAAAAGACTCCTCAACAAACATTCACAATAGACAGTAGCACAGGTAATATACCTAGAAAACGAGTATATAGGATTGGAGAAACTGCTCAAGAAAATGT